>JBAGKO010000009.1:76842-89327 GCA_037177275.1 Acacia concinna
CTAAACTCTAGATCAATTTATGTAATTATTATGGTCTTATTAGTTGTTAAATGATTATTTTTAATAATAAAATATGACAAAAATTGTTTAATTTTTTTAAAAAAAGAAAAAAACCCGCCCGGTCTCAATCCCAGGGTATTGGGCAATCCTAGTCCTAATCCCAAATTTGAACACCCCTACTTTTAACTTCAAAAATAACAAATCATATACTAACATTATTATAATATTAGGAATATTTGGAACACTTTGTCATTTACTATCATTTAGTTGTCTCTTTTCACTTTAAATTTTTTTCAAATATTGTGTCCGGTTGTCAGCTGCTCATGGCTTCTCTTGTTGAATATTCCCGCTTGGTATCCATTCTAAATGAGACAGAAACCCAAGATAACTTCTGCACTACACCTTAAAGTCAGCATTTACAAATCACTATGCTGTAACGAATTGATTTTCTCTTTTGAATGAAAATGACATCTCCAAATAAAGTACTATAAAATATCCAACAACACAGTGATTTACAGGGAGGCTAAATATTATATAATGTATTCGTTTTACTCTGCTTTCCAGACTCACGGGTCCATGACTATATATTACTGTATATTTGCAATAAGTTTTTGTTTAAAGAGGTCAAAGTCTGTAGCCTTGGGGCTGTTGATGGTTGACTAATGAATGTCATCAATCATGCCTTTCCCTCAAGGCTCAATCGCTTGTTCTCATTCATTTGAGTAGCTGAATATCTTATATCTGTCTCAGGCACAAACATGGTAAAGCTAAACTTGAGTATCAATTCGTTCTTGAGTTTGACTTTGATGTGGCTTTCCTTACTGTCCACAGATGCAATTACATACAACCAAACCTTGGGGATGGGCCAATTGCTTGGAACCTTTGATACCTTGGCGTCTCCTAACGGCATCTGCGAACTGGGTTTTTTTTACTCTGAGAGAATTCAACCAAGTACTATGTAGGGACGTGGTTTAAGAAAATCCCCAAAGAAAAGTGACAGAGTGTACAAATAATCATATAGATAATAGGTAGTTAGACATTTTGTTACACATAAGTTGAAAGTCAAAGTTGTTAATTATTCTGTTATGACTTGATCTGTATATAAGTAGGGAATAGTTGTACATATCATTTTCAGAATAATTGAATATATTTTTCCCTCAATATTGCGATGCTCTCTCTGTTTTCCTTCTTCTTCTTCCATATTTTTCATTTGTTCTTGAGTTTCATATTTCCAGATTCAGGAAGTTTCAAAAAGATTGTTTGGGTGGCAAATAGAAAGCAAGCAGCCAGCAATATTGGTCACAAGATACCATGCAGTGGGTTTCCTTGCTGTCATCCAAGTGCGGTAGAATCACAAGTTGTGGAAACTTTGGCATTTGTGACCCACAAGACATTAATCCCTACGAGTGCCTCTAAGGATTTCAGGGGAACATATCTGCTGGTTAAGGAAAACAGAGTTATGCAGTAGCATGAGTAGTGATGGACTTGGTGACGGTTTTTTAAGACTCGATATAGTGGATTTTTCTTCAGATACTCCGCTCGCCTACATAGCTCAGGACGCTCTCACATGTTGAAGAGATTGCTCTATGAATTGTTCTTGCGTCACTTATACTTATGATGTTAAGGGTCGTTGCTTGCTCTAGCTCGATTGAGTGTTGAATTTGAAGAACATCTCGGGTGACATTAGAGATGATAATTCTCGACTAAGTTTCTTTCTCAAATTGTCTCTCATTGACTTGAAAGAAAACGATATGATGAAGGAGGCTCTGTATCGACTTTGCACAATTAATGGTTCATCCTTCTTCTTTCTTTTACCGGGCATTATGATGATTGCAATTTGATTATCGTTATGTGCAATGTTGAATCCAGAGAACAATCCAGATCATAAGTCTAATCAAAGCTGGAAGACGTTACTGACAGATGTGATACTTATCTTATTTGTTGCATTGCTTATAAGGGCTCTATTTGCTTACTACCGCCAGATGAGAAAGCTTAGGGAACAAGGTAAGAAAAACAGATGAAATTAGGAATATGAACGATAATAATATGAAGTTGTAGAGATATCACATATGGTAATTTTACTTTCATATTCTAGGGGAGGACCTGCGATCATTTGATACAAGCATGAGCATGAAATATCAGAGCACCTAGCTTGGTGAAGTCGATAAGGTTGGAAAAGTTAACAAGAGGGATGTCAAATTCCTATTGTTTAGTTTTACAAGTGTTTCTGTGGCAACTAATAATTTTTCTCCAGAAAATAAGCTTGGTGAGGGTGGATTTGGACCAGTTTATAAGGCAATATATCCAAGTTCAACTCTTTTAATCTACACCAATGCTACTTGAACTTAGATGGACACATAAATATTAATAATTTGCAGGATAAGCTGTTGGATGGGGATGGGGTTGCTGTCAAGAGGCTATGTGCAAAATTTGGTCAAGGATAGAAGGAGTTGAAAAATGAAGCAATGCTTATTGCAAAACTCCAACACAACAACCTTATCAGGCTTTTGGGTTGCTACGTTGAAATTGATGAAATGATGCTCATCTATGAATTCATGACAAACAAAAGCTTGGATTTTTCCCTTTTTGGTTTGTACTTTGCATTCTCAAACCTCCTTCTAATTTGATCATGTAATCTCTTCATTTTATTTAAACCTGGCTTAATTTATCATGTTACGAAATAGATGCAACAAAATGCAAGACTCTAAACTGGGAAACCTGAGTTTGAATAATTGATGAGATTGCCCAAAGTTTTCTTTATCTTCATCAATACTCTAGGTTCCGAATCTTCATCAATACTCTGTGTGTTTGTAATTTAAAGGCATGGGACCTATGGACAAGTGGGAGAGGAACAGAGCTGATGGATTTAGCGTTAGAAGAAGCATCCATAAATAAAATGGTGGTACAAAGATGTGTGAACATAGCTCTGCTTTGTGTTCAAGAAAGTGCAAAAGACAAACCGACCATATCTGATGTTGTTTCAATGCTTCAGAATGGGAGTATAGCAATTCCTTCGCCTAAGCTCGTAGCTTTCTTAAATGTAAGAGGCATCATCAGGAGTTCAATATCAGACGGAAACTCAATGGAAAATGTTTCTATCAATAACATGATTGCTTTTGTTATTAAAGCAAGATGAGGTTGGACTTCCTTATAGGATTTTTCTACTTCATTTTCTAGTACATCTCAGTAAACTTTAATCAATATCAGGAATCATCAAGAAAAGGATTAGCAAAGGAATTATAAATATATTGTTTTTTCCTTTAAAAAACCTTGCTTGATTAATCAAAAGTGTCAAATACACGTGTAAATTAATCGTATTGTTCTTTTGTATTCTCCAATTAAATGAAAGTTTCAATTTTCATTAAAATAAATTGAGGTTCCATTTATGCATGTGAGACTATTTTGTATAAAGTAAAAGTCAAAAATCAATTGCTTTATAGGTTAGTGGTATGAGAACTCCCTTGTAAATGAGAATCGCAGGTTCGATCCTGCTTATAACTTATATCGTTAGTGCCTACTCTTTTAATTTTTATTTTAAAAAAGCAAAAGTAGAAAGTTAGGCAACACATGTGTGAGACTAAAGGGATCAACAAGGTAACCACATTTTCATAGTTGGGATTGACATGGATGAGAAATTGAAACTATTAAGAGTTATGATAACTTTAACTTCACATGGGGGCAAATATATATATATATATATGAATCGCAGCTAGCTAGAGTATAATAATAGGATTGACCCATGTTTTTGGGGAGGGGATTATTCTGTTGATAGTTGCTACGTGTATTTTTCTCATTAAAGTACACTGTTATGCAGGGGCTAGCGACGGATTGTTTTAATTAACAACAATAATTGGAAAGGACAAAAACAAAAAGTACAAAGAAAAACATATTCTTTACAACTGCTACATGGAATGCCATCTTCCGAGGATCAGTTGACTTATTGTGGTATCATTTACAGGCTTATTTGGTTCAACTTATTTTAACTAAATAAGATATTATACACAAAGTACGAGAAACACCTATCTCACGTACTTACTTTGTACTCTGCAATAAGTCACTTATAAGTCATTCTAAATAAGCACTACATTTTATAGACGCTTGACGATGAACCTGTCACCTACTAAAATGTCTTTCAATAAAAAACCAAGGCATCTTAGGTTGAGGTAATGAGGATTCACCCATCAACATCATAACTACGGACAACATGCTTGGTCTATCTTTTGGACTCCTTTGCACACACATAGACCCACATGAATTGTATTGGAACAGTTGATAAATAGTAGAGAGAAGATGCACAAGATAATAAAAATATGGTCCGAGTCGTGTCCAATGATACTGTCCTTGAGAATTATTCCACCATACTGAGTTAGGATAAAAGGCAGCACTCCCCAAGATTAAATTAGCCCTTCCTAATATAAGACATGGTGACAGAACAATAGAAATGAAATAGTAGACTCAGCAGTAAGTAGATGAGAGAATTAATGAAGTGGAGAGAATAACTTAGAAGTTCAAGATTTTTTTGAAATATCATAAACTTTATTCTCCAACACCTATTTATAGGCAACAATCCATAAGAAGATAAGAATGTAATAAATGTTCGATGAGGTGATAACTAAAATGATATGATTGACAACTAAGAGGATAATGTTGATAACTAATAGAATAAAGTTGTTAACTCATTTGGATAATGACAACTCATGTGATAAAGTTGACAGCTCATGTAGAGTCAAATAGATAAGATTTACAACTCAATGACTCACATCATCAATGACTGTATCATGAATAACTAAATAAGAAATGCTTTATTTTCTTTAACACACATAATAATTACTCTACAACAAATTGATTTTTAGCAATTCACACATAATTGTTGTTTCCAATATCTCTACATCAACTATTTCAAGGTATCTTCCTTGTCTGAATAATCCCCATGCATACGTATAAATTCAACCTTTCAATTATAACAAGGTTTATATCAAGTAACACAAAATTTTGAAATCCATAAGCTTACGCATGAATCCCAAAAGGTTAAAGTTATGATCTTCATCTAAGAATCCTTTATGTTTATTCCCACTTGTTATCTGTAACACTAATATACCAAAACTAGACACATCATAATTTGTTGAGAATAGTCTATCAATTATGTACTCTGGTGACACAGAGCCACTACATACAACATATACCAACAAATTCAGAAGAAGAAAAATATGAAGAAGTCTAAGTTCTTGTTAGGAATAAATTCAAAAACTAGCATCATTTCCTAAGTATGGATGCAACATCCGAGAAGCCTTACTAAATTCATGTGATGAACTTCAAAATCCTTCTCAGAGGCCTTGCGGAGAAGCCTTCGAGAGCCGCTTAATAGTTGCCCTGAAAATGGTGATAATTTGAACATCACAAAGGTTGCATACTTGCATAACATCCTTATTTTGAGGTCTAACATATTTAAACTTTTGATCATTCTTTGGATTCATTACCTTATGAACAAGTCTAAAAACATCTTCTCCAATTATATTACTAGTTGAAAAGTTATTGATTGCTGAAGCAAGTGTATCCATAGTAAATCCTATGGAATCACATTTTGTTCGCTTCAATTGTAAGAGCAAGACTTACTAGCTTCCTGGGGCTTCTTCCATCTACATAGGAAGAATGCTAGGCATAGGATAAAGACTCTTAAATCCAAAATAAAACTGATGACTATAGCTACTTTCTTCTTAATGCAAACAAGAATTTTGCAGGTATATAACTAGCCCCTTTCTGCTCTACTCACAAACACGATACCAATCAAAATTGAAATGCATTAGTAGTATTTTCTATAGTGTTCTATCAATTTGTATACTGATCCAAATAAATTAAGGTTCGATTTATTCATGTGGCTAGGTTCACCAAGGTAAACCAGAATGTGTATATTCATTATGTTATTTTATAATTGTTAATTTTAAGAATTGCTTCTTTGTTCAAGTTTCAAATTTGCCCTTTCTTTTAAAAAGAAAATAATAGCTTTTTTAAAAAAATTAGCTTGTGGAAAGCACTATAAAAATCAATTATTGCTATATTGTAGTAAATTCATGAAGCTACGGAGAAATGAAGTGGGATTAGGGGTATTTCGGTTGAAGATGCCACAAATAGCAACAAATCTTACGTTGATAGCACTTTTTCACTAATATCCATTTCCTTTTAACCCATTACCCTTCAACCATTGCAACTAGATCTGTGTCTTGCCTCCTTGATCTTTTTTTGGGTGGCAAATATGAAGAAATCTAGGCTCTTATTAGCCATAAATTCATAGACTAGCATCATTTCCTCAACATGAATGCAGCATCCGAGAAGACTCACTAAATTTCTGTGCTAAAGTTTGGCTATGTGGATAACTTGATTCTTGAACTCTTGGAGTCCTTGCCTAGAAGTCTTTGAGAGTCGTTTAACAGTTATTTATGTTCCATCTTATAGTCTCCCCTAAAAATTGTGATAATTTGAGCACCGCATCACAAAGGTTGCACACTTGCACTCCATCCTCATTTTGAGGTTTGACAGATTCAAACTTTTGATCATTCTGTGGCTTAATTACATGGTTGAATATTCATTCTACGTCCAAGAGATGGCGTTTAATGAGTGATGTACCTTATGAACAGGTCCAAAAACACCTTCTCTGATTATATTACTAGTTGAAAATTTATTGATTGCTAAAGTAAGTGTATCCATAGTAAATCATATGGAATCACCTTTTGTTCACTTCACTCGTAAGAGCAAAACTTACCATCTTCCTGTGGCTTCTTCCATCTATACAGGAAGAATGCTAGGCATAGGATTAAAACTCCTAAATCCAAAATAAAATTGATGATTGTAGCTACTTTCTTCCTAATGCTAACAAGAATTTTGCAAGTATATACCTGGCCCCTTTCTGTTCTACTCACAAACACGATACCAATCAAAATTGAAATGCATTAGTAGTATTTTCTACAGTGTTATATCAATTTGTATACTGATCCAAATAAATTAAGGTGCGATTTACATATGTGGGATTGTTATGTGTAAAGCAAAAGTGGGAATATAGGCCAGACATGTCCTCTGTGTTACTATTGTTGACTAGGGGAAACTATTGGTAAGGCCTGAGGCTCTAAGATACTACATCCTGTCATTATGTGTTCAACTATATCTTATAGGAGATGGGTATAGATTGGTTTAATTTAACAAAATTAATAGAAAATTTATTTTTCTTTAAAACAAGGCAATGCCAAAACGGGAAACCAAAATGCGCATGAAGGATTCTCTACTTTACATTGTACTTGCCACATCATTTTTCTCTGTGTCTACCCACAAGAGCTTAGATATGGAACCCATATCTTCTTCAGCACACTGTGAAAACCCAGAAGCTTAAAGGACTTCAGTCTAAGCTTCTTGATGCTGTAGATTACTGTGAAACGGCATTCTCAGAGAGTAAAGGGAAAATAGAACATCTCACATCTCTCCTCCATAGCCATGTTACTTGCTTGTTTTGAGATCTGATGCATTTATTGGCTTTCCATGTTTCTTTGATTTTATTGGCTTCAATTTGTGTTTTCAGATGAAAGATGTTCATTTGCTGTTCTAGTATTGTTACTTTTTGACCCACACATTAAGAGCCAAACCAAAACTTGTTGAGAAGCTTTGATATTCTTCCCTTTGCTTTTACCCGTCATGTTCGCTCCCTTCTATGCTGGTCCACAATTTGCCTTATTGTTCCCTTTTTTGTTTTATTAATTAGGGTAAAGGATAATTTTTACTCATGAAGTAACAACCTAAGAGTGTTGGGTATCTGAAAGTTTTTTTAGGACCATTTTTGCCCCGAAAGTAATCACCCAGGAGTGCTGGGTATCTAGAAGTAACCACCTAGGAGCTTTGGGTATCCGAACGTTTTTTAGGACCATTTTTACCCTGGAAAATTAACGTTGGCCTGTAGTCAATGTCAAGTTTGACCGTTAAATAACACCATGAGCTGAAATGTTATGGGAGTAGCTACGTTTTGGGATGTCTTCACTGTCTTTGGGATTCAAGCACAATTAGATCGGGAGATAAATGGATTTTGGGGAATATTGTTTCAATTTCAGGGACAAACCTTTAGATCATGAGTTGAGAAAGAAAAAAATATCTCAAGATTCAGCAGATCGTGATGATCAAACTATATGTGATATGGATCTAAATTTTCCTTTGGAGATCGTAATAGTCGAACCATATGCGATATAAATAATGACAGTGAAACTTTTTAGCTCATGGTGTCATTTAACTGTCAAACTTAACATTAACTCTCTACTAGGGTAAATTTGCCAAGGCAAAAATGGTCCTAAAAAAATTTCGGATACCCAGCGCTCCTGGGTGGTTACTTATGGGGTAAAAATGGTCCTTGAAAAACTTTCCTATACTCAACACTTTAGATGGTTACTTTCGGGCTAAAAATGGTCTTAAAAAAACTTTCAATACTTAGTACTCCTGGGTGGTTACTTTCAGGGCAAAAATGGTCCTTTACCCTATTAATTAACTCTCTAAAAATAATTCTACTTGCCATATCATGTTTCTCTTTATGCCACATAAGCATTTTTTAGTCAATCGTCACTTACTCTGGTCAACATTGAAGATTTGTTAAATTTGTCCCATTTTTTATAGTTGATGTATATTTTTAGCTCTACAAAAATTTTATGATATCAACCACTTTACTAAATAGTTTCTTTTAAAACTCAACAAGCAAATGTCATTTTTCAGAATAACAATCTACACATATTTGATCGTTCTCACAAGAGCATGAAAGTATAGCATTCAATTTATCACAATCATCTCTAGTATCAATAAGATAAGCATTTTCAGCAATTAAAACATCACACAAATAATTAGGAGCACACTCATTCTCAAGGACAATCAAATTACTACTACTAAAATCCAAGGATCGAGCAATTGCACTTTCAAACCTTTGAGGGGAGTCACAAGTAATTTCTTCATCCACCTCATCATCACTCAATTTTTCTACATCATCGAGAGTAGTTAGAGGGTCTACTTCTACAAGGATAGGATCATTACCAAATGGTAGGAAAGACTCCTCATTGTTTTATGCTGGTTGCTCCAATTCTTGTGCTGGCATGGATATTGATGGGTTTTCCTGAACATTGTTCTTAAACGCTTGCACTTGCTAAGTGAGGTGCCCAAATTCCATTTCCAGTTGATCACTCTCTTTCTCCTTTTGTGCCAATTTATTGATTATAAAGTCCATTTGTGACCGCTGCTCATTTACAGTGTCCATTTCAACTTGAAGCTCTTGAATTACTTCATAAAAGGAACGTTCTTGTTTTGTCACATTTGGTTGGGAAGGAGGTCCATTGTGTGACTCGAAAGTTGGGTATAGGGACTCATATGAAGATTCATGAGCTGGACGATATGGTTGAAAATGTGAATGTGGTTGGTGATAGGGTTGAAATGAATGTTGTTGGTAAGGTTCATGGTATGGGTGGTGGAATGGACCATCACAGCTTTGACCAATTGAACTTCTATCTTGACTTTCCAAATTGGCTTGAAGAAGTCTTATTGTATGTTGCATGGAATGAATGGATTGTGAGAGAGAATCTTCTTTTTCAGTTGATGCCCTTTCAAAAGAGTGAGATTGCGATGGCAAATTAATTCGACAATTTGAATTCCTTTTTGAATTATCCAATCGGGTAAACATAAGGTGTAGTTGTTGTTGCACCAAATTAGACCCTTGAGAGGTTGTATCATCCATCGCAATGTGGTTTCCTTCAAAAGAATGAGAATTGAGAGGTAAATCTCGATCACCACCAAATCAAGCCATAAAAATGCAAAGCAATAAATTCCCAATGAATCACGATATAGCTATCTAACTAGAAACTATAAAAAACTAAGAAAAATAAGCTAAGAAAAAATGCAATGAATTAACTTGGAGACATGGTGAATTTCAATAAATGAGTTCAAAATCATATCAATTTTAATCCAAGTAACACCACACAGAAGCTACTAAGTTAAGACAATTTAAGAATGTAATGAATGTTATGCAAACTATATAAATGCATAAATCCTAAATTATATGCAATGGAAAAAAATGCAAAACTAATAAGCTTCACACGAGAAACCCCTTGTCAAAAATGAATTTGGCAATTAGATTACTCAGGGAGCCAATTACTTAGCTCCCCAGCAACTGCGCCATTTGATGGGGACTTTTTGTTCTTTAGCCTTGGGGTTCACAATCAAAAATTGAAAAAGGATTGTATATAGGCAAACTTAGGATCGTTCTCTCTTCTCGAGGAGCCTTTGATTGATTCCTAAGTAATTTAAATGACATGCAAATGCAATAAAAATAAGATAAAATTGATTTGGGGTTTTGTTGAATGATAATTAAAAGAAGAGTGCAATTTAATTAAAATCCTAGACTATTGTTTTTGGTATTTTTCAAATAAAATGGAATGGGATGTGAATGAAGTAAATCTATTGAGAAATTGGTCTAATGGCTGTCCTAGTTCACTGATGATATGGGAGTCAAAATTCATCAAGTCTTAATTAAAAACCCCAAGTAATTACATTGGGTCTAACACTCCTAATTAATAGCTACTCTTACAATCGCATTCATAGCTATTACTTAAGAATGTTATTAAATAACCACTTGATGTGTGAAATGGATCAAATTAATGCAATTGTTTCCTCTAAAATGAATGCACAATCACAATACTCAAATTAATCCAAATCGACTACACAAACTAATAATCACATAGCAAGCATAGTCTCAATGAATTAATAGGAAAATACACAACTAAAAATATCCCATTGCAATTATCCAAATCCAATCGCAACTAAACAGTCCTAGTTCAACATTATGGAGTCCAAGCAACTCATAATAAAATCCTACTAAAAATACCTTTAGTCTAATTTAGGAATTACAGTAATTAATAATAGAAAATTCATAAAGGAATTAGGATCAAGAAAAACTCCTCATTAGACTCAAGAAGTCAAGCCAAATTCCAATTCTCAAGAGACAGTAATCAACCACGCATGATGAAAATAACCACTGCCATCATTATAGTGCAAATCATGAATTCCATTGCCAAACAATGTCAACCAAATGCAAGGCCAATCACAAGAGGGGTCTATGTAGTGAAGAAACAGATCCAAAATAGTGGAGATTGTGGGTTCAATGATGAGAGGCCGAAGGAGATGGAATGAAGAAAACAGTGACAATGGGTGCTTGCGTCGGTGGTTTTGGGTAGTGAATGGAAGATGAATGGAAATGGCAGTGTGCTTCACTGTCGTGACTGACGGCGCAGAGATGATCTGACGGTGAATGACAGAAATTGGAGGATAATGGATGCCAATGGTGGTGTTCGGTGGAGACTGAAGGCGAAACAACTGGTGGTGGTTGGCCGAGAGAGAGGAGGAAGATGAAGATGGTGGTTAGAGATGGTCTCTCCCTTACGGCACAGTGATCTCTCCTCGCTCTTCTCAGCACTGCCTCTTAGCTCGCGAACCAGACCCCTCACACTGTAGCTGCGGCACTACTCTTCCCCTCTCTTGTTTCGGCACTTCTCTATATATTTCCACTACAACTGCTTCCCTTTTCAAATATCCAGTTGCTCGTCCTTGATCCTTTGCGAAATTGTAGCTTTTTTCTGTTGCCAGCTGCCGCCAAAACTGTAGCTGCTTCTGATTTTACTCCCCAAAACCCGTAGCTTCCCTCTCCAATCAGATATTCAGACGGTCAGACCTAATAATATCCCTGGTCAAAACGCAAGTTTTGACCAGGGACTCATTTACAAATTTCAGAAAGTTTCTTGGAGAGACAGAACTACAATTATTTTATTTTATTTTATTTTTCTTCAGGTACCTACAATGCAAAATTATCCAATGGGTAGAATCAAAAGTCCAATAAAATCATTTTCACGAACAATTAATAAATTATGACCATTTAATCTCTAATTGGACTTAATTTAATAGTGTTTCCTTTTCCCAAAATTTGTGCTTAATCATGCAATTTATGCTCAAAAATAGTGATTAAATCTCCAAAAACACCATGAAATAGCTTATTAAAATATGATGTTATCACTTTCTTTCATGTAGGAAGATATGGAGAAAATACTAGAGTTGGAAAATGGTGAATGAAAGATACATAGAATAAGCCAAGGTCCAAAGAGATAAGTTACATCACATGCCTCAGCACTTTATTCAAATTGCTGAAACAACTAAGGAATCATAGCTTCTGTGTAAAGTTCCTCCCACCACTTTATTCTAGTCACCAAGACAAATTAGAAAGCGTAGACTCTGTGTAATATGCCTTGGCACCTAGCGACATTCGTAGAGGCAGACATACAAAAAGTACTAATACGTGTTTCATTTGCTGAAGCTAATTCTTTAGAGTTGAAATAGACAGAGTGCGCTAAACTTAACTCATTCTACACTCAAGGAAACTGGGAGACAAAGGAGCCACTTTGGAGAAGAGCCTTAGAAGAGTTTTGGAGCTT
>JBAGKO010000009.1:102792-123949 GCA_037177275.1 Acacia concinna
AATTTGATTATTTTCTAAAGCACCTTATAATTAAACATTATATTTAATTTTAAGAAAAATTGAGATTTGATCCTATGTTAAGCATTGACAACTCTACAAGATTTTTTTTAATTACGCGATTTCACAGGACCATTTAATCGTAAAGTTTCTTCCTTATGACCAAATTGCAATTTCCCCTTAATTTTATCATTTCCTCTCTTTTTTAATTATTATTGAGAAAGCATTAATATGGGTAAATTAAAAAAATTAATAAATATATAAATTATATCTTATATTTAGGATTAAGATCAATTTCTAAATGTTCTCATAATATTTTTCATTAGGACAAAACTTATATCTAGTGCCTTATACCCATTTATTCCAATTTACCAATAAAAAATGACACTTGGACATTTATTACACATTAGATAGTTCCGATGTCCAAGCTTCATCTTTGTCCTTTCTTTTACGACTGTTTGAAGAAGCATACTTCAAGAAGCATCTCCAGCAGACCAGCGACCTTCAAGAACCGCAAATTTGGTGGCGATAAATCTGCAAATATCCTAGTAAGTAGGATATTAGGTACCATAAATGGGGAAAATTCCACCTTCTTTCCCATCTGCAATTTCAAACCATTTCTTAGAAAACCATTGTCTCTAGTTCCAGCAGAAACTTCACAATCAACTGTCACCCCATCTGGAAGGCCCCATTATTTTCTCAAGAAGACCCTGTAGAGTGAACTGAGTGTAAACACTTACCCTTGTGAGGTTTCTTAGTTGCATTCATCTTTGTTAGTCTTGGCAGCATTGCTTGGTTCTTTTAGCATATGGTATGAGCATGAATTGGAGATAAGCGATAAGCCATGGTTACCAATTGTGGTTCTTGATGCTTGCATTTGTCTATTCATTCAGTCTCTTGATTCTTGGTTTGAAATGATTTGCCTAGGAGTGCAAAAGCTAAGGTGGGGGAGTTGATAGAGTGCAATATTTGTATATCTTTCTATAGTTAATCTTAGGCTTTTGTGGGGCCTAATTGTTTATTTTGGGCATAATTGAGTGTTAATGTGAGATTCAAGTGCAAATGGTATTTTGGGAATTTAATTGATCAAATTGTGGTGTTTTAAATGATAATTTTAATTCCCATTATTTTCTCTAATTGTGAACATATGATATTACCCATTTGCATGTGGTTTATAGGTGATGGCATGGCATATTGGAAGCTTCATGAAGGGCCTTGGTTGGTGTTTGGAAGCAATCTAATTGTAACATGTTGATAATCCATTTTAGTTGCATTGCTCAAACATGGCCTTAGATGAAAATCTCCAGCTGGGAAATTCGCATACGGAGGACCAGAGAAAAGGGGGGAATTCATTCATTGGCTTGACAGCACACACTCTTCCATCATCCATCTCCATCTCCATTCCACCGATTCCATCTACCATCTTCACCATTGCTTCTTCTTCTTCTATTCTTCATCGCCGAATCACTCCACTGCACCCGACACACAATACTGGCTCTCTTTCTCTGGTTCTGGCTGGAGAATTCAAGAATCATCGGCGATAGCTCCATTCCCATCCATCTCCACTGACCTTCCCCATTTTCATCATCCTCCATCTCCATTTCACCACCATCCTCATTCTGAATCTGCAGCTGTAGCTCCTCTGTTTTTTATCTACGATGGTGATGAAGAATCAGAGCTGCGGTGAAGCTGAAATCCAGAGCATGATTGGCTGATTTTCTCTTGTCCGACAGTGAAGGATGAAGTTGGTCTGAGTTCCGAAGCTACAAAGGGGAGTTTCATTTCTTGATTTCATTTTCCACTCTCTAATATGCAATTTGTAGTTCCAGAGTTCTAGGTTTTATGAGTTGTGTATTTAGAAGAGGATTTTAATTGGTGGATTGTAATCAGGATGATGGATTTCATGTTAGATTGGTACTTATGGATTAGTAATTGAACTATAGCTCTTGCCTTGCTATCCGATTGCAAATCATCTATTCTCTGGAATTTAATTAATTGCTAGGGTCCTAGGAGTTAATTGAAGGAAAGAGGATCTTATAGATCTAGCATGAACTAATCACTTAAGATATTTCTAATTAACCAATTGAGTCTAGGTTTAGATAAAATTGGAATGTTGGGAATGTTGATTAGCAAGGGTCCTTGTTAGTCCTTGTGATTAGTAAGAAAAGAACTCAATATTGAAGTGGACAAGGAAGGCTAGCTGAGTCATTCACCTAGGACAATCATTTTCATCGCATTAGTCACATTTACATATTCATTTTGATAATTGAAAAAATACAAAAACAAGTAGAATTCTTAGTTTGATTAGATAGATTAAATCTATACCTCAACCTTTAATTAAATTGTTATTTACCCATTAGATTGCTTAGGAATCTTAGCACTCATTAGGCTCTTTAGGAAGAATGACCTAGGTTAGCTATTATACTATAATTATAGCTTAGTTTTATTTGCGTGCTTAATGATAGGGCATGTCAGTAATATATTTAAAATATTTTTACTAATTGAATTAATTGATACTAGTAAGATTTTTTGGGAAAATTTTAAAAAAAAGATAAGAGAAATAGGGAAATTTCAGTTTGGAACAACAAAATCAGAAAATTGTAGTTCATTGTGAAATTACAAAAAGTCACTAGATTTTAACAATAAAAGTATTTTAATTTACAACAAGAGTATCTTAGTTAACAATAATAGAGACATTTAGGTACTACGTATTTAACCTGTGAGTTATTGTGAATTGAAGTACTCTCTGTGAATTGTGATACTCTTGTTGTTAAAATTCAATGGTATTTTTGTAATTTCACAAAAAAATACAAAATGACTAAATTAGAATTTTTGAATTTTGTTGTTTTGAATTGAAATTTTTTTTTTAAATTCTCCCTTTTTTTGCCCGAAAATATCTAGTGCTTATTCCCCGGGTCAATTGATATTTGGTTTTCCTGCCGACTGTCAATTGTCAGGTGGATAACTCCCTTCTTTCCTTTCCCGCGACGCCCACTTGAATGCTCCCCCCAAACCCCAATTTCCCATTATTTTTCCAGCAGTGTGAAGTGAAACTTCCATTGATCCAACTTGTACAATTACTCATGGGCGATTTTCTCCCTCATGACCTTCTGCAAAAGCCATGGGCAAATCCCAGACTCAAAAAATGATCTGGTGGTTAACTTCTTCCTGACCTGTAGCCTAGTTGTCTCCCGGCGTTCCGTCCTGGAACTCCCGATTCATTTCCCTTTTCTCCTTTATATATTTTCTTCCTTACTCTTGGCCATGTACCTCTCACCTCTCTTTCTCTCTACTTCTAAGCATCTCACCCTATTTTTCCAACTATGGCATCTCAAAACCCAGAAGTCAATTTCCAGGATTACTTGCCTATCATGGCCAACAGGCTGGGTGGAGATGGCTTGATAGACGAGTTGTGTAATGGGTTTAATCTATTAATGGACTCTGATAACGGGGTCATCACGTTCGACAGCCTCAAGATGAATTCCGCTACGCTGGGGCTGCAGGATTTGGCCGATGAGGATCTTCGCTCTATGTTGAAAGAAGGTGATTTTGATGGTGATGGCGCCCTGAATCAGTTAGAATTCTGCGTTTTGATGTTCAGATTGAGTCCTGAACTCATGGAGGGATCAAGATTGTGGTTACACGAAGTCCTTCAACAAGAACTCCGAGATTATGTCTGATTTTCCCATCTTTCTTTCATTTTAATTTGTCCGTTTAGGGCAATTTTTTCGTGTAGTTGTAAAGGAAAAAAAGAGAATGAAATGAACAAATTATTCATTTGATTTTGCCTTGATAGCCTCCGTTATTATGCCAATTTACCAGCGAAACGCATTTATTTTCTTTGGCAATTTCAAGGATTGGCATTTGTTTGTGCTTGCCGTTCAAGTCTTACACACTTCTTTAGCTCTGTTAGGTCTGAATTGGTTTTGATTCCATTCAGTTTAGCGGTAACTGGTAACTAAAAGCGTGGAGAGTGGAGTGAGACTTCTTGGTGTCATTATTGGGCTTGACGGTTCATTAGGTACGCGTCGCTATTAGTGAAAGAAAACAAAGGACTTGGTGGATTTTGGTCGGTCATCCATTCTCTTTATTGACTTTGATATCCTCCGCTTGTGACTTATGGACCTTTCTCTAGCATAATGATATGTATGGAAGTATCAATCTAAGCCAGCCGCAGTATTCAAAAATACCGTGTTTTCCAAGATGTTTGTGCAGATTAGGTTGCCCCAGTTCCTGTTCATACCTGACTTGACTTCACCTAAAAGGTAAAATGTGGATCAGTGTGAGTGTGAACATCGTGACTCACAGGAATACTAACTGTCTTGATTCCATTTTTTATAATACCTGCCGGTAAAAAGAGACAGGGCTGTTTTGTTATGTTGTTTGGAAGTCGACATCCATTTGAATCGAACAGGGTTTCTTTTCATATTAGATGTGGACCAATAATACACAAGAGTTTGCGAACAGTGCACAAGAAATATGTTTTTCCAGCAGGCGGTGATATTTTATGAAGGTTGCGTGATGTTTTTGTACTGCACAGCCACTTCATTTTTCCACTTTGAGTGAAATCTTTAAGGCAAAACAAAAGTCATAAACAGTCCACTTCATCGTGAAGTACTTGTTTCAATTGCTGAATGAAAACGGGCTATTGAAATGGAGCTTCGAGATTGGCAATCGATGACAAACCTTTTTTATGTGCTCTCCATTGTCCAGTTTTTAATTTTGCTCTTTCATAGTTCTAGTGCAGCGGATTACTTGACCCAGTCTCAGTCAATTTCTGGAGATAAGACCCTAGTTTCTGGAGATGGAAGTTTTGAATTGGGTTTCTTCAGTCCAGGTAGTTTAGAAAAACTCTACTTGGGAATATGGTACAAGAACATCCCAGTCAAAACTGTTGTGTGGGTCGCCAATCGAGTAAATCCACTCAGAGACAAGTCTGGCATGTTAAGATTAGACAGACAGGGAAACCTCGTGCTTCTCAGTCAAAACGAGACCGTTTGGTCAGCAAATCCCAGAAGAAAGGTCCTGAACCCAATTGTTCAGCTTCTTGGCTCTGGAAATCTAGTATTAAGAGATGAGAAAGATGAGAATCCAGAAAATTACTTGTGGCAGAGCTTTGACTACCCTTCTGATACATTGTTGCCTGGAATGAAGTTAGGGTGGAATCTAAAGACTGGTCTGAACCGGACTCTATCTTCTTGGAAGAATTGGGACGACCCTTCTTCCGGAGACTTCACCTGGGGACTAGTACGTAATGGTTACCCCGAAGTGGTGATGTGGAAGGCTTCATCAGAGTACTACAGAAGTGGACCCTGGAATGGCCTTAGGTTCGATGGTGCCCCAGAATTAAGGAACAATCCACTTTTTGGGTACAGTTTTGTGTCTACTGAGGATCAGTTGTATTACACTTTCTACCTCAAGAATGAGTCAATGATTTCAAGAATTGTCCTGAACCAAACCATTTATTCTCGGCAGCGTTTCATATGGATCGAAGAAGCTCAAAGTTGGAGGCTTTATGCATCTGTTCCAAGAGACAACTGCGATGATTATAACCTTTGTGGTCCTTATGGGAATTGTGTCATGGGGGAGTCTCCAGTCTGCCAATGTTTAAGTGGGTTTGAGCCCAAATCACCTCAGAACTGGGATATGATGGACTGGACTCAAGGGTGTGTGCGCAGTCAACCAGTCAGCTGTGAAGACAAGAATAAAGTAGGATTTAAGAAATTTAATGGGCTGAAATATCCCGAATCTACGCATTCCTGGGTCAATAGTAGTATGAATCTTCAAGAATGTATGGAGAAGTGCTTGGGAAACTGTTCCTGTACAGCTTATGCTAACTCAGATATCAGAGGAGGAGGCAGTGGATGTATTTTGTGGTTTGGTGACCTCAAGGATATTAGGCAGATTTCTGGCGATAATCGGGATCTATATATTCGGATGAAAACTTCTGAGATAGGTAAGCTCTTGATCTCTGTTTAGACTTTAGCCTTTGATACATTGCAACGAGTCATGAGGGAGAAATACTTCATTATTTTATATAAGTATATTTCCACAATTTGTAGCATGCTTCTTGTTTTCTATTTTGGGGCAATACTTGCTTTGCTGATTCACAACTGCTACTGATCAACTCAATATTTATTTATCAAATCATGAAGCTGTGAAAGGTGGACATAAGATGAAGGTGCCTGAGATTATCATCATTGTTGCCTCAGTTGTTGTGATAATTTTGATTTTCCTCTACATTGGCAAGACCTTGAAATTGTTTACAGGTACTCATAAGTAGTTGTTTTTTCAAAGAGCACTCCGTCTACCTGTTTGTAAACTGAACATCTATTTTCACTGAAATCTATAATTCTGCTAATTTGTTTGTCTTCCTGTGGTTACAAAATGTCTGCAAGTTAGTAGTTAAATTGTTACTTTGATCAACATTATGCAAACCACGACCTGAGAAAGCATATTATTTTAATTTTTCAAACAACTGTAAGCTTAATTGATTTTTCATTTTTAAATTCAACATATGACTTTGATCCACAGCTGAACCATTTTCGTTTCTTCTGCCAATTTTTTATTTAAATTGTTGGGATTTCAATTGAGCCGACTCCACTTAATGGGATTAAGACTTTGTTATTGTTGTTGTTAGGATTTCAATTGGATAAGAAAACAAACAAGATGTACTTTAGGCATTGTTGGATAACATATATTGTCTAATATAATCAACCTTCCAATTTTATTATTCACATTACATCAGAGGAAACAGGGGACAACCTGATGGCACAGTATAATGATGAAGAACAAGAAGATTTGGAGCTTCCTTTCCTTGACCTCCCCACAATTGTCAAAGCAACTGATGACTTCTCAATCAGCAAGAAACTTGGACAAGGTGGCTTTGGGGCTGTATACAGGGTAATCATCATACGTACTAGTCTAATGAAGTGTGCATGATTCACCTTATTATTTATGCCTATGTTTTGTGACTAAATTTTAGGGTATGCTTGTGGATGGAAAAGAAATTGCAGTGAAGAGGCTTTCACAAAGTTCTGGGCAAGGGTTGAATGAATTCAAGAATGAAGTCATATTGATTTCCAAACTACAACATAGAAATCTTGTTAAACTCTTGGTTGTTGCATTCAAGGAGAGGAGAAAATGCTCGTCTACGAGTACATGCCCAACAGAAGCCTGGACTCTTTTATCTTTGGTTTGTATCTCCTACTATATGATAATAACAGTCGATCTTTAACCCTAAGAAATTTTTCATGTCTTTTCTCCTTCTTATTATACCCCCTCTCTCATACTTGATTTGTTAAGCTAAAGATGAATTAATCCTACTTTATGTCTTGGTAGATCATGTAAAATGTACGATTCTAGATTGGCCCCAACGCTTCAACATTGTTTGTGGGATTGCTCGAGGACTTTTGTATCTTCATCAAGATTCTAGGTTGAGGATCATACATAGGGATCTTAAAGCGAGCAATATTTTACTTGACGGTGAGTTAAATCCAAAAATTTCAGATTTTGGCATGGCCAAAACTTTTGGAGGAGATCAGACTGAAGGAAATACTAGCAGAGTAGTTGGAACATAGTAAGCAGTCATGATGCAAATTATAATTATTATTTACTTTTAACTAAACACATGTTAACCATTTTTCTCTATTATTTTCTTTAGTGGTTACATGGCACCTGAATATGTTATTTATGGGCTATTCTAAGTGAAATCAGACGTCTTTAGTTTTGGCGTATTGTTACTGGAGATAGTAAGTGGAAAAAAGAACAGAGAATTTACCCACTCAAATATGAGTCATAATCTTATTGGGCATGTAAGTGTCAAAAGAGTTACCTTTTCTCTGTTACAATTCATAAAATCTTGAAGGGTGACAAGTATTTGTATGTATCAGGCATGGAGACTATGGAAAGAAGGAAGACCATTAGAGTTAATAGATCCATGCCTGGATGATCCATTTGATCCATCTGAAGCAATGCGTTGCATCCATATCAGCCTTCTATGTCTGCAGCAACATCCTGAAGATAGACCAAGTATGTCTAATGTGGTTGTTATGTTAAGCAGTGAGAGTGTCTTACCGGATGCTACGGAACCTGCTTACGTCATAGAGAAGAAATTTCCAGAAACAGACTCTTCTTGCAAGCATCATTTTTCTTCAACTAATGAAATAACTGTTACCATGTTAGAGCCTCGTTAGGGGATAATTCATGGGACCTTCTACAGATGAACCAATCTTGTATAAGGGGCATGTTGCATATTGCTTCTGTCCTCACTTATTTTACCTTGAACCCACTGATACGACATCAGACATGTGTGAACCATTAGAGGGGTGTTTGAGAACAAGTGACTGGAAAGCCTTAGTGCCAACTTTACTTAAAACAGAGTGGCATGTAAATGTGATATTCACGGATCTGTGATGTGTTCCTTCTACCTCGTTTATGTCTGATCAATGAATGGTTCAGGTCAATTAATCACATGAAAGCGTGGTTCATTTGACTAAATCTTCCAAATCTTTTGGCAGGGGCAAGAATTTAAGCCAGAATGTAAACTTGGGCTGCATATTTCTACTTGTCTGTCAATTACATCAGAAAAAGATGAGGGGATGCCGGATACTAATATTTTCGGAGGGATTAAACTTCAACTACTTCGAATTATATTCTTCATATTATTTATTGATTTCTGAATGTCTTGTCCGCTTCTCTACTTCAAAGCAGAGTACTTATAGTGTAATTTTTATTTGTTATGCACTGATGTAAAAACCTAAACAATTGATTTCCTAAATAATAACTACGCTACCATTATCCTCGCTTTCTCTCAATATTTTCAAAATTAAACTAGCCACTAAATCAGCAAAAATTTTAGTGTCAAGTTTATTTGCTTGGCTATACTTGAACTGTAAAATGGCAATTGTTATGAAAACTACATATAAATCGTGGGTAGATATAAGAAAATTAATTACACTAAAAATGAGAAAACAATACTTGGGTTTCAAGAAGAATATGCTTGGATTATGTGTATACACAGTTTAATTGATCTTCAAATTTTTCTAGATGTAACCAAAAAATAACTTAAATGGACTAAACAAAACCACCCATTAATGGCCATAAACAAGGTAAACACTTCGCCTCAAACTTATATGAGTATCATATCTTACAAAGAAGTAATTTATTGAACTTCTTCAATGTCTCCAAATTGACTAGATAGATCATATATATATATATATATATTAATGATTTATGAAATGATACATACACGCACATGGTAGTCGAGATGGATAGCACCTGAGGAGTGAGGAGATATGTTTTTGCAGTTGACTATAAGCAGGGCGACAGGAAGAGATAGTTTTGGACAAGAACAAGGGGGCCAAAAAAAATACACGCGCGGGCGCGCACAGAGACATAAAGTACGTAATACTTACTTTCTGTATATAGATGCCATGATTACATTGTCGTCATCCACTTCTAACGACCAACCTGCACCGGAACACTGTGCTACACTACCGTCTCCACCGTAACACCCGGCCCAAACCCGAACAGGACTCCCCAATCCAATCCTTCTGCGGTGGTGCCTTTTCCCTCCTTCACCGACTTCTTCCTCATCTCGTCCACAAAACAGATGTGGTCCACATATTTCCATATTCACTCTCGTCTGCAGCTTCTCCTCCTTAAGCCCTAACTTGGCCTCCACCTTATCCAGAATAGCCCGCCCACCTGGGTGTACGATCCAAAAGATAGAGTTCCTGTCGCTGATGCCGATGGGTATCATCGCTTCCACCAAGCTCTTCTCGATATTCTCTGATACGATACCCGGCAACGTTTTTAGCAATTGCAGACCCCCCTATCGCAAGTGTCCTTCAACCGCTCCGGCTGAGTCTGGTAGGATGGTTTGTGCTGCGGATACCAGTTGGAAAATCGGACGCTCCACGGAGGTGTCCGGGTCGGCACCGATGACATCGCGGCCGCACCGTTGCCAAACAGGGCAGGGCCTAAGAGGCAGTCAAGGTGGGTGTCGGAGAGACCGAAGAAACAAACAGCAGTGATCTCACAGCAAACGACGAGAACACGTGCGCCCTTGTTGTTCCCAGCCAAGTCCTTGGCGACACGAAGGACGGTGCCCCGGCATAGCAGCCTTGCTGGTACATCATAAGACGCCTGACCGAGGGTTGGAGGCCAAGAAGCTTGGTGAGCTGTTAATCGGCGCCGGGCGTGTCGACACTGCAGGAGGTGTAGAAGACAAGGTGGGTGATGTTTGACTTGGGTTGTCCCCATTCTGTGATAGCCTTGACGGCGGCTTCTTTGCCGAGCTTAAGCACCTCCTCCACCGTTATATCTTGACGGACATCAAGCGACGGTGGCGTGTGAGAGCACATGTTGAGGTTCTGCTTGAAAAACTGTTCGGTCAAGTGAAAGTAACGCTTCTTGATCATGGATCTTTCACCTCAAGAAATCATGACGGGTGAACCGTGAATTACGTATGTGAAAGGATAATATATAAAGGAAGAAGCGTGATGATGAGATACGTACACATGCTTGAATTTGTGTTTAAGGTGGCTCATGTGGTCACAGTTGTTAATTGGTGATGCGGAAGTAGTAGTCGGGGTAATAGGCTTGGTTGATGCAATCAGAAAGGGTGGCAGTGCCAAGGCCAAGTGGCGGCGGCGTCGTGGGATATGATCACTCGGAGTTACTCCAAAAAGAGACAAATAATGATAAAATCAAGACTCTCACGAGTTATTCACGGGCACATAAAATTATTGGTCATCATATGGATATTGAAGTTGTCATTATGAATATATGTTCCTCTTACATTGAGCAATGATCTCTTACAAGGTTTCAGTCAATTAATGTGTGGAACCAACAACATATAAATAAATAAGATTTTCCTAATTAATTTTCGTTAACCAGCTCAATCTAAGGGTGTATATTATTATAGCATATCTCAAATCTGCAAAGACAATTGTTAGTTAGTAATCATGATGACAGGTAAAAATGAACACATATATACTTATCCTGATTAAAACGAACAAACTTCCATATCTTGTTATCCTAACTTGAACAAGAGTGACGCATGCATGCATGGTTTGCAATTATTGGAAAGCTGGTATTCGCTTGAAAGCCCTCTATTACGTCAGGTGAATCATTGATCTTGTTTGTTAGAGGTGACTGGCGCAAGTGGCATATTATATTAATATAAGACCTAATTAATGAACTTGAGTAGATTAAAGATGTAAATTAATTTAGTTAGCATGAGATGTTCCCCCCCCCCAAACACGGTAATAATCTTCCTTAATTCCCTTCCTCCCCTTCTTATTTAATAATTATTGTTGAAGGAATATTAATAAGATTAATTTTTTAAAAAAAAATTGATAAATATATGAGATGGGTGGTCTTTTATTTAATTCTAACATCAACTCTCTATTTATTTATTTTTTCCTGTTAGAACATCATCAACTCTCCAATTAAGTCATGCATTAAGGAAAGGGGGAGCATGTGAAATTATCACATTATCAAATGCATGGAGGAATCACGAATCTACGTTATAGAGTAAGGGGGCAATTGCCACACTACCTTTTTAACCCAAACACGCCCAATTAATGCTTGGCTATTGATGATAAGCTGGATAATTGTTTGGTTGCTGCGCTGGCATTAAATAGAAATAAGAAAATTCACTCAATATTGCTAGAAATAAATCATAGTCTCAACTTGAAGAAAAAAGGTTACTTAATTGTAAACAAAATACATATCTTGTTTTCTTTAAAAAAAAAATGGTGCATGTTAAATTGTAGGTATATGAGTTAGGTGATATTTGTGAAACAGAGAACAATTAATATGTGTCATGCGGCCCTGTCTACCAATAGAATTGGATGATTAAGAAGTTAATCTCATGTGGGCTGATTATAGTGAATAACACTCTGTCCATTAAGCCCAACACTGGCAAGAGCAGTTAACTTGTCCTTTTGATAATGTGCATTTCACCAACAAAGAATGGGTTTAGTAGAAGGAGTTTAGTCTTTCACAACATAATGGATTAAAGTTATACATGTACTATCTCTGTTCCGATTTATGAAATTTTATTGACTTTTTTGGGGAATCCTATAAAAATTTTAAAAAAGCTAATTATATTACTATAAGACGTTAAAATTTATCGTTTTTCTTTAAATTATGTTATTTAACTTATGAATTATTATATAATATAATAAAATATTATATATAATATAATTAAGTAATATAATTACCTTTGTTAAGATTTTTTTTAGAATTTTCTAAAAAGTCAACGGGGTCTTATAAATAGGGAGGGAGTAGTAAAAATCTGCCATTGATGTACAGAGAGATCAGATTTCTAAAATTCTTCATCCCCTCAATTATTTGCCCATGACTGACACCCTAAATCAGCAGACAAAAGCATGAGCTCATATTGGGCGTCCTTCTATTTTTTTCTATAGTTCAGTTGCCTCCTCTAGTGGTGGAAGTATGGGTATCTGTTCTCGTTCACATCATCTTTAATTTTATGTTTTTCTTACAAATATAATTATTTGTTCATTTACTTTATACTCATCCTTATGCTATTGGACGTGAGGGAAAAAGCTGGGAACTGAGTTAAGAAAATTCAATCTCTAATCAAAACTGAAGAATATGGAATGTACTAGAACGTCCCCACCTCTTACTTTTCCCGTACTCTTTAGTTTCCCTTGAATTCTCTTCAATCTCTTATTGGCTGTGGTTTCTCTTTTTGTCAAAATCCACTCTTAAGATGCATAATAATATAAGCTGGAGGTAAAATTAAAAAACTCTCAACCAAAGTCGCTTTTATTTGGTAATTACCAATCACAATAAAAGTCCTACCCACCTAATCTTTCTGGATACACTCACGAGTGGATTTGAAACTCTGCTCTGCTTCTAGATTCTTTTGATTCGCGAAAAGAGAACACAACAGGGGATGGCCTAACTTTCTTAAACATCAATATTTTCACTTGTCAGTTGTCACTACATACAATTTAATTTTCTTTTAAATGATAAGGATGAACGAACTGCTCGTACCGTCATTGATAACGAACTGCTTACGTTTCCGCCATTTCATAAATAATGAGGGAGATGAAAGGTGCAGTGACCGTGTGTGGGTCCGAGGTTGACAAGTTTTCCACAAACATTTGACTACAGAAGCAGGGACAGCGACATGGAGGTCTATTCTGGGAAAATAAAAATCATGGTTGGTTTGGAGCTGCCAATGTTTTTTCACCAACTCCAGCATTAATATTATTTCAATGCCAACTTTAATTTATCCTTCATTCTTACTCTTCCTCTCTCGCACCTTTTTTGATCCTTTCACATTCCTCATCCCTATAAGGATCCTAAGTCCATTCATTCATTTCATTAGAATTTGTGATAAAGTGAAATTAAACAACAAATTATTTGAACTTTCTTGTAGTGTCACAACCACTCCCAACAATCAACTCTTTTAGCCCTTATAATTTGCTGCTAGCTACAATTAGTGCTGTTTATTTACAATAATCTAAAATGTGCTGTATTGTTTTCATTTCATACACTTTTATAATTCATGTATTAATATGATATGATTTTCTTTCATGTCTCTGTCAACTTCAAGTCTTCAAAACTTTAGGAACAAAAAGTATAGCTTTATTTCTGTTCTGATGTTTATGCAGGCGGCACATGTCCCTCTTCACATGAAGTAAACAGTAGTACTGTGGCCTGTGGAAAATGAAACTATATTGATCCATAATAAAAGCGAGAACTTCTATTCTTTCCCTCATGGATATTCTTGGGATTGTTCTTGTCTTTTTTGTTGAAGTGTTATTAGTAGTTTTTTGCGTTGTTCGATCACAGCTCATTACTGATGGCATGACCTTAATTTCCGAAGGTGGAACCTTTGAACTAGGTTTCTTCAGTCCCGGTTCTTCCCAGAAACGTTATCTTGGAGTTTGGTACAAGAACATCCCAATTCAAACGGTCGTTTGGGTGGCCAACCGCAACAGTCCAATCAATGATTCCTCTGGAATCCTAACCTTAAACGGCACTGGAAACCTCGTACTCAGCCAGAATGACACGGTCGTTTGGTCCACAACCTCTCTGAGAAAGCCCGAGAGTCCAGAGGCTCTGCTTTTAGATTCCGGCAACTTAGTGGTAAGAGACAAGCAGGACCCAAACCCAGAAACCTTCTTGTGGCAAAGCTTCGATTATCTAGGTGACACATTCTTGCCAGGTATGAAGTTAGGGTGGGACTTGAGAACTGGTCTAAATAGGCACATGACGGCATGGAAGAGTCCAGATGATCCGGCCACAGGGGACTTCTCGTGGGGCATGGTTCTTTATAGCTATCCTGATGCTTACATGATGTGGGGTGATCAGAGGTTTTACAGAGCTGGGCCTTGGAATGGACTTCGTCCTACTGGTTCACCACAACTGAAGGAAAATCCTCTGTTTCACTTTGAGTTTGTGCAAAATAAGGACGAGGTGTACTTCATGTACAGCCTTAAAAACAAGTCTGTGATCTCAAGACAAGTGCTGAACCAAACAATTAAAGCTCGACAACGCTTTGTGTGGTTAGAAGATGATCAGGTTTGGAGGGTTTATGCTTCTGTGCCGTTGGACTTATGCGATAACTATGATCAGTGCGGAGCTTATGGAATCTGTGTGATATCAGGATCGCCAGTGTGCCAATGTTTAGAAGGATTCAAGCCTCAGTCACAAGAAGCATGGGAATCTATGGACTGGTCTAAAGGCTGTGTCCGAAAGAAGCCACTAAGCTGTGAGGACAAACTAAAGGATGGGTTTATCAAATTCGATGGCTTGAAATTGCCAGATACTCAACACTCTTGGCTTGATGAGAATATTAATCTAGAGCAATGCAGACAGATTTGCTTGAATAATTGTTCTTGTATGGCCTACACTAATTCAAATATAAGTGGAGCAGGTAGTGGCTGCGCCTTGTGGTTTGGCGATCTAATTGACATGAGGCAGTTTCCAGCTGGAGGGCAGGATCTATATGTTCGAATGTCTGCCTCAGAACTAGGTATGTGACCATGAACTTTTGTAAATAAATTCTCTTTGTTGGACTTTTAATTTTTCCTCCTCAAATTTGTGATCTAACCTTAGATTACTGTCTCATGAAATTAAATTATGAAGCGGCCGGTGGTAACAGCAAGAAGGTGGGGATCTTGGTGGCATTAGTAGTAACTGTTTCCATAGTTACATTTACTGCTGCACTCATTTTGGGGTGGCTTTATACCCAGAAAGCAAGCAAAATAAAGGGAGGTAAATCTCCACGCTGCTCTTCTAAAATTACTATATATGTCAGGACTTTCAGCAAATTAGTGATCACTGACTTTAAAAAGTTTGTCCTTGTTTAGTAAAAACCGTTGAAGCATATAGTGCACGGTGCCTCTTTGAATATTCACCTTTTTGGGTGTTTAAATTACATGCTACATGTGAAGTTTAGGGGGGTTTAGAAGTCAACAATATAACGCTTGTCCTGAGCCCCGCGTACCAAACTGACTTATAATTAAGCCTATAAAACAACACTGGCAATAAAATTTTGAAATTGTTGTAACAGTGTCCTTGTCAATTCTCTCTGATGACTAGACTAGAAGTAATCACTGTGATTTCTGCACATAATGCAGCTCAAGGAAGGCTTTATATAATCACCGGTTGATAAAAATCATAAAGCCTTCAATTGAAATAGAACAAGCTGAAAGTGGTTGTCTTGATCATTCTAATAAAAAAGAAGTGGATTATATTTCATTTCATGAAAAAGGGAAAGGAGTTTAGCCTCTTTGAAAGGATGCCTATATATATAGTATATATTCTGTCTGTTTCCTGTAATAATCACAATTCACAAATATGACAGACTGAAACCACCTACATCAATTTTTTTAATTCAGACCTCAGCATTAGAGTAGATCAGGAAGAGAGCCATGTGGATGATGACATGGATCTACCATTCTTTGACCTGTTATCAATTGCTGCTGCTACTTGCAACTTTTCAACCGACAAAAAAATTGGAGAAGGTGGATTTGGACCTGTATACAAGGTAATATTATTTATAGATTAAGACTTTATGAAATTACGAAAAAAAAGATATTTTAAACACATTTCAATCAATTAATACTTATACTTGTAGGGAAAACTAAAAGACGGGATAGAAATTGCTGTGAAGAGGCTTTCAGCAAACTCCGGACAAGGATTAAATGAGTTCAAGAATGAAGTAAAACTAATCGCCAAACTTCAACACCGCAATCTTGTAAGGCTCCTTGGTTGTTGCCTTCAAGGGGAGGAGAAAATGTTGATTTATGAATACATGCCCCATGGTAGTTTGGACTCCTTTATTTTTGGTATGAACTCAAGCAACAATTCTTTTAAGGCAATAATATTTTCTAGTGTTATATACCACTCGATGGCTAACTTTTAAATTATATATTGAAATTGATTATTCTATTTTTTTTATTACAAATTTGTCAGATGAGAACAATGGTAAATTATTAGATTGGTCAAAGCGTTTCCAGATAATTTTAGGAATTGCAAAGGGGCTTATTTATCTTCATCAAGATTCGAGATTAAGAATCATTCATAGAGATCTCAAAGCAAGTAATGTCTTGCTTGATAAAGAGATGAATCCAAAAATTTCAGATTTTGGTATGGCTAGAATTTTTGGAGATCAAAATGAAGTAAACACCAAGAGAATAGTTGGCACTTAGTAAGTATTTTTTATTGCTTCAAATTCAAAATTTTACCTTCGTCAAGATGCTAATTCCAAATGGCATTTATTTTGCAGTGGTTATATGGCACCAGAATATGCAACCGATGGGCTATTTTCAGTGAAATCTGATGTCTTTAGTTTTGGTGTCTTGGTGTTGGAGATTATATCTGGGAGAAGAAGCAGAGGATATTATAATCCGAATCACAGCCATAACCTCATTGGCCATGTAAGTTTATGACATATATATGTTTCATTGATTGTATCAAACAAGCACATGACAAAAGAAGTTTAATGTGCTTTAGGCATGGAAATTATGGAAAGAAGGGAAACCAGAAGAACTGATTGATTCAAGCATACAAGGCTCAGATTCTCTATCACAAATATTGCATTGCATGCATGTCAGCCTAATGTGTGTTCAACAGCATCCAGAGGAAAGACCAGGAATGTCATGTGCCTTACTGATGTTCTTAAGCGAGATTGAATTGCCTGAGCCTAAACAGCCTGGTTACTTTGGGAATGTTTCTGTGGAAACATATTCCTTTGCAGGTAAACAGGAACTAAGCTCAACAAATGAAATAACCATTACCCTATTAGAGCCTCGATGATATTCCTTCACTCTGCAGAACCATGTTGTATATTTGTATAGATACAATATCATGTTATTTTATAAGGAACTTAACCAAGGTCTTGGACTATGTTTGCTCCGTTTTTCCATTTGGCTATGATTTTTGAGTGCAAACTAGTAAGTTTGCATACCAACCCAAAACAGAACAGCTAACTAGACTACCATAATGCTAGCAGCAAGTAACCTTGTACAACTGATCAACTTTTTAACTTAAGCTAGATAATTAATTTGAATCAGGTTTAAATGTTATGATGCTCAAAGAGATTCTGTACTGCATAAAGAATCAACATAAATTAGATCCTGGAAATACTCTTCTGTAGTAAAATGGCTGCAATAGGTGGAAGCTATCTTCTGTATAAGTGCACAGTCAAATCTCTTTTCAAGCTTATAGCATTTAGGCCCATCGAATCAACTTTTTGCCCGTGAACAGAAAGGCGGAAGCAAGCTCTTTAGTTAATTGATTTGGGACCATATCATCCTTCAGACATAAATACTACCTCCGTTCCTATTTATAAGATTCAGTTGACTTTTTTAAAGAATTCTAAGAAAGTTAATTACATTACTTTAAAACATTAAAATTTATCATCTTTCTTCAAATTATGTTATTTGACTTAGGAACTAATATATAATGTGATAAAATATGATATATGATATAATCAAGCAATGTAATTAGCTTTCTTAAGATTTTTCTAGGATTCTCCAAAAAAGTTAATTAAGTCTTATAAATAGGAACGGAGGGAGTATAAACTATGTCTTCTATGGTCTATGCAAAGCTCAAATTTTCTGAAAGGCATTACAAAGCACAACAGTTTGGCTACACAAGGGTCACATTCCAAAAACAGCTTCATTTGTGTCCAAATTTACAGAAATATACCAACCCACTACATCTTGATATGGCTTTATACTTTTATGTATCTGCTTCAATGTCAATTGGTGAAAGAACTTGGACTTTCTAACATATTTTTCCCAATAAGCAGAAGTTTTGAAGAAACCATATGAACCTTTGTAATGGAATGTATGGGATTCAACTTTTAGCACCTGCCATCTTTTAATGTTTGATCCTAGCAAGGATATAATGAAAATGAAATTTAAAAGAGTAATGTGAAATGGACTCCATTAATTATAACCCAGAACTAAATGATTATGGCTATACCATTCTTCAATTAATGATTACTCTTTCATAGCATAAAAGAAAGCAGCCTTAGTCATAGGCTCAAAGGTATGAGCCTAAGTTGGCCCACGTGGGAATTATATTCTTTTTGGGTAACCAAACTCTACTTATGCTACGTTTCTTCATCACCGGCCCCAAGTCCAGATAGGAGAAAATGGTTGTGTTGAGCTTTGTCCAAGACATGGATCAAAGATTAACTATTTTTCAAAAGCCACGTTAATTTTCAACTAGCAGAGAGAGTTTTCTCTCTCTCTCTCTCTGTTTTTTTTTTTTGTAGTTTTTTTTAAAAGACTTATGTCACATAGCGTCCAAGGAGATTTATTTAACATGAGAATCCAAAACATGTAGGACCAACTAAAAAAGTAGAGGGGAAGATGATGTGGTGTGCTTGATGAACAAGTAATGAGATGACTTTTGAACAGGCTTGAAGGAGACAATAATGGGTTGAATGTGGTGAAACAAAAGGCAATTTTGCAATTTTGCGTGAGCATGACTCATGAATCAGTAGGAGTCTTTTGCTGATTTACTCTTTTTAGGAGTGATGAAAGATTGAATAACAATGATGGCCATAACAGTCGGGTTCCTGATTATACAAGTGAAGTAAAGTTTCCTCATTTTCTTTTATACCTTTATCACAAAACTTGCCGGCAACAAAAACTTGCCTCTTGGGCCCCTGCATTAACCAACTTCTTCTTTTAAAAAACCTTGCTTCTCTGTTTTAGATTTATATAAAATTAAACTAAATATATGCTTTTGAACTGTACGACCTTTGAGTGAAGCAGCTGCACATATATCACCTTAATAGTCTAACCTATTCAATGCTAATATTCATCATCACCACCACCACCATCATATCACAACGTGTTCACGTTGTAATTTTCAGCTTCATTAGAGCAAAACAAATAAAAATAATAAGAAGCCATCAGCATGCGTGTTCGACCCTGAGGCATCTGGAAGACAAATCTTTGGAATCTCCTACCATCAATTTAAAGTTGGTACATAAAGAGGCTGCACTTTATTGACCACAAAAAATAAAAAATAAAATCCACAATTTAAGTGTCTTTCTCCAAATTATCTTTGGTCTAAAAATATAAGTCCAATTTGATAATACTCCCTCCGGTTTTAAATATAACATCCAATTGACTTTATTTTTAGAGATTGAAAAAGGTAAATAAGTTATTGAATCATATTATATCTAGTGTCTCACTATATTATATATCAGTTTATAAGTTAGACAAAATAATCTGAAAAAAAGATATATTTAAATGCTTTAAAATAATTTAATTGGTTTTCTTAGTATTCTTTAAAAAAAAAGTGAACTAAATATTGTATTTAGAACCAGAAGTAGTAATATACTCCTGTGGTCTTATATATAAAGTAGAGAGAAAAAAAATTGGTCATATTTATAAAGCCAAGAAAAAACTTTTACATGAATGTACAACTTCACCCTCTATTTATTACTCCCTCCGTCCCAAAAGATAAGAGACAACTATCACCCTTGTTCAGTCCCAAAATATAAGAGACATTTGAAGAATGTCTTGTATTTTCATTTTTTTCTAGTTTTGTCCTTATTCAATACCAATGTATTAATGTTTGTGTTTACCATAAAAGTTATCATTCTCAATGAGAGAAGATAGGGGTAGAGGAAGAGATAAAGTAGTGGACTTTAATGAGGATATTCTCTCTTTTATTTCACATCTTGATCAAACCATATTTTTACAAGATTTTTCTTACCATATTTGGACAATTAATCACAAATTTTGGACTTAATTGTATTTATTGTGAGTGATTGTGATTAATTGTAGTTGCAATCAAAGAAACTTAAAAAATATTAAAAATATCTTATATTTCATTATTTACCTTAATTAGTTTATTTTTGGAAATTAAAATATTACATATTTATTACATTTCTTTTCAGATTAGGAAATTAGGTTAAAGAAAAAATCAAAAAGTTGGATTAATTCTTGAAGAAGAATAATAAAAAAATAATTATATATAAGCATAGTGCCGCAAACAGAAGAGGGAGGCGAACAAGGAGAGAGGAAGAGGAGGAGAAGACCACCACCACCACCACGGTCACTGAAATCGCCATTTCATCATTACCATCGCACCTCTGTCAACTTCTTCTCTTCTCCTCTCTCTCCTTCCATAGCCTTGTCCTTTCATTCCAACCAATCTCTTCACCCATAATGGCTATGTTTTGTCGTTCTTCGGTGACAGAAAAGAGTTTCATGTGTGACCAACCTTTCAACTCTTGAGGATTAGTTATTTGACTTGAGTCCTAGAGCTTCAATGGAGAGTTTTCTTTTTTAATCTTAGTTTCTTTATGAATTTCCTATTGTTATTGTAATTCCTATATAAGACCAAAGGTAGTTTCAGTAGAATTTTGTTGTGCGTTATTTAAACTCCATAATGTTAAACTAAGATTGTTTATTTTGTTATTGGATTTAGATTATTGCAATTGAATGATTTTTTAATTATTTATTTCCTATTAATTCATTGAGATTATACTTGCTATGTGATTACTAGTTTGTGTAGTTAATTTGAGTGTCGCAATTGTGTACTCATATTAGAGGAAGCAATTGCATTAATTTAATCTATTTCATATATCAAGTGGTTCTTTAATAATATTCCTAAGCAATAGCTATGAATGCGA
>JBAGKO010000009.1:126439-158611 GCA_037177275.1 Acacia concinna
TGATCAATTAAGAATCTGAATAATATCTTATTAGTTTTAAACATTATCTGTTTAATATATTTTGGATAAAATATCTCTTGATTGTGTCCCGCATGAGATTTGAATAGAGATTTGGTTTAAGGTTACCTGCCTGACCGATAAAGCTGTTACAAGTCTTAATTGTAGGTTATAAATAGCTTAGGTTGGGTCTTAGAGTAGTATCATAGAAATATGTACTTGCTCCCCTGGTTGACGGCAATTAACTGTCCATCACTGTGCACAATCTTCCCGTTAGAAGAATCCTCATCTCATCTCATTCTAATCTAGATTCTGTTTATAGTTTCTCTTATTTCAGATAATGAGATGGATTGTTTGACTAAACTATGGCCGGTGGTGTTTCACATCAAATCTTCCGCTGCTGTTCTTAGAAAATTCACATACAGTATTTATATATTATTAACTGGATTATTCCAACAGGAGCAATATAATATAATCGAGCGATCGGAATATTATAATCCTAGAAAAACAAAGGAAGTGATCGGAGGATTGCTCAGTAACATAACAAAGACTTTGCCACCAAGTTCCCAATGGATATTATATTAATGAGGGCACGAAGCTTTGAAGCGTGGATCCGGCGAGGTGATCAAGAAAATACGAAGAAACAGATCGATAATGAGTTCGACAAAAAGTACTTAACACAACGTTGGGAAGAAAAGATCATGATGAGGTAGTAACACAGAAACAGAAGGTAGAGGCGACGTACGACAAAAAGAAGCAAGAAAGAAGACAACCAAATACATGAAAAGGAAGGGAAGATGCGGGAAAACTAGAGATCGAGAAACCAGTCTCTTCCCCATTCACAGCTTATTTTCGTATTAGTTCTCTACAGTTAAAATGTAGTCCCTTTTTTTAACTATTGGATTGGATCATATTGAAGCATTGGTAGCATTAATTAAAGGCATCTTTCTCAAAAAAAAAAAAAAATACATTCACACAAACATAGAATCCAGAGTTTGTATTTAAACAATCAAAACTCTTTCCACTATGGTTATCAAACTTTGAGTTTATCAGTTTTATGTTTCTACCTTACAAATGAGTTAAATTTTATTTAAATTTGTGCTAGCCATAAATTCTATTAAACTCACGAGTTTATAAGCCGAGTTTACAGTTTTTATGTTTTTACCTTATAAAATTGTGACAACTCATTCTCCAACTCATGTTATTTTGATTATGTTCAATGACTTTATATTAACTTTATTAATATTTCTTTATTATATATGATAATTTATAAGTGTTGATGTATTTAATTTCAGTTATTTATATTAAATTAAATTATTGTCATTTTTATATTTTCTATTATTTTATTATATACTTTTAACACTTATTTATTAATAAAAGTAAACTCTAATGAGTTTACCACTTGAATTTATGATCTGAATTTATTTCTTTATAAATTCGTGAGTTTGACAATTTTACTTTTTACTCGTTAATAAGTTGATTTTGTTTTAATGTTTTTTTTTACTATTTTAACTTGAACACACACACACAAAGAATTATTCTATTACAAAAATTTGAATGATACAAATGGTTAAAGCCCTGCAAAAAAGATAAAAAAATTCGCTTAAGCGGCAAAAATTGAATGTATGCATAAATATAGAATGCATATCCTATGATACAGGGCAAATTTACCCTTTTTCTCTTTTAAATGTCATTGTTATATAGCCTAATATGCAAAGATAAAAAAACCGCGGTTATGACATTGGTTTAATGTTTAATGGTTTAATCAGGGTCTTATTGGACATTAAAATATTATAATTTAATTAACAATAATAAAATAATACTACATATAGACATGATAATTAAAGAAATATATGACAACAAAAGAAATTTTAAATGATAATGATACAAATAAGTGCTAATATATTAATATTTTTTTAAAAATTCTATAAATAAAATATAAATTTTAATTAATTATCATATTTGCATAAATCAAATGATGAATTATGGAATTAAGTTTTAAATTTCAAATCAGAGCACATTCTTTTCCCTTGTTTTTTTTTTAAATCTCAGCCGGTCACTAACTCAACACTGGCCTTGATTTTTACTTGTTTCGGACAGGAAAAGTGCCGGTTCACTGATTCAATCAGTTGAATACGCCGGTCTGATCTGATCCGATTTTTTTTATATTTTAAGCTAATATGTTTCGGATTCAAACATAAATCTTATAATTTCGAATACTAAAATTATGAGTGAGTTTGGAGAAAATATATTAATGAGGTAAGGATAATACTTTGAACGGATACAAAATGGAAGAATTTTCTAATAAACTGGATTTATTTCTATTTTTAAAACTAAATTTTGTCATTAAAATGATTTTTTTAAATTTATATAGTATCCATTACTTTCTATGTATAAAAATTTATTCGCTGCTGTTCACTAATAAAAATTATTAATAGAGGATTTTTATATACGCATCTTGCAAATTTTTCTTGTGTCAAGTAATAGTACTCTCATTCAGTTCTTTTTTTTTTTTAATGAATATAGGAGCAAACTAGCACTAACTAATTAAAACTGCAATCTCATTCCGTAATGCATTAGCAATGCACTGAGGGGACTCCCTAAAACACATAAAATATGTTACAATTCTCAACGCCTTCTTTGGTAGAGTATTAGCAATGGAATTCTCTTCCCTATTACACCACTACATAGCAACATTCAATCCATCTAAACAAAACATCTCGCTTCTTTCACTAAATCAACTGAGTCCAGATTTGCATCACAACTATTCAGAAACTCAACAAGCTCCAAGCAATCTGACTCAATAACTATGTTTCAAAAACCCATATCTCTCACAATTTTAAAGCCCTATATTGCACCCATGTCTCTACCTCAAAGCTTGTCCCACTACCAAGATTAACCATGAATGAAGCCAGATAAAAATTGTCCTCATGATTATGTATAATTCACGCACATGCACTAAGACCACAAATTTGTTGACATGCTCCATCCATGTTTATCTTAACAAAACTTTCTTTATGAGCTTTCCATTTCTCTAAATCAATCACACTTGAATTATGATATGTCTTTAATAGCGGTGCCAACTAGACACAAGCTTTAACCTTTTTGATGATAACATTATGATGGTTTTGTTTCCCTTAAAAAAATTTTGTATTTCATGCCAACCAAATCTACTGACAAATTAAAGCAAACAAATTTTTCCATACCATACCATACCATTCACTAATAGACATTGCCCAAAATTCCATTTCAATCATGTACATAAATCCTAATAAAGAGAAAACGGTGTCATTAGAGATGTAGGTACCATCCGACACCAAACTTTTGTGCCAACATTCATGTCATTCACTTCAATAAATTTATATTTGGATAGAAAGAAAATTAAAGAGGAAAGAAAATTATAAAAGAAAACTATAAAACATAATAAACCTCTTTACTATCTATAAAAATTTTAAGATCTGATATTAATTTCTCCCCCATTTTTCCTCACTTTTTTTCATAATCCAAACATAGCAGTGAGCTTTTAAGAAGTGTTTTTTCCCCCAATTCTATTTTTCCAAAATCCAAGAAATTATTCGGGGAAAAGTTTAAATATTTATGCTTCGTCTTCTCCGAGGTTAAAACCTCTGGCTTGTTAGGGTTTATCTATCGACTATTGGTTAGATTGCTCGCGCGCTCTTCCTTCTGGGCCGGGAGATTGCTCTTTCCCACACTCCCTACTTTCCGACGAAGCCATGTCGCATTACCGCCTACTCCTGCGTTCCCTCCGCCGTATCTCCGTCTCCGAAATCACTTCTCAAAACCACCTCCACCATACCCAATATGTGAACTTCAGCGCTAATATTCACCCATTCCACCTATCACAAAACCGTGCCTTTGCATTTTCCTCCGCCGAAGAAGCCGCCGCTGAGCGCCGACGCCGGAAGCGTCGCCTCCGTATCGAGCCGCCCTTGAATGCGATTCGCCCTTCTCCGCAGCAATCTGCCTCGCGTGACCCTAACGCCCCACGCCTACCTGATTCCACTTCTGCATTGGTAGGACCACGCCTCAGCCTACACAATCGCGTCCAGTCTCTTATTCGCGCTGGTGACCTCGATGCTGCCTCTGCAGTCGCTCGTCACTCTGTTTTCTCCAGGACGCGCCCTACTGTTTTCACCTGCAATGCCATTATTGCTGCCATGTACCGGGCTAAGAGGTATAACGATGCTATTTCCTTGTTCCAGTTTTTCTTCAACCAGTCCAATATAGTGCCCAATATTGTATCTTACAACAATTTGATTAATACCCATTGTGATGAGGGTCGAGTTGATGTGGGTCTTGAGGTTTATCGCCATATCATGGCGAATGCACCATTCAGCCCCTCTCCAGTGACTTATCGACACCTTACGAAGGGTTTGATTGATGCCGGTCGGATTGGTGAAGCTGTTGACCTTTTGCGTGAAATGTTAAATAAAGGGCACGGTGCAGATTCTTTAGTTTATAATAATTTGATTTCTGGGTTTCTAAACCTGGGAAATTTGGAGAAGGCCAATGAGCTATTTGATGAGCTTAAGGAGAGATGTTTGGTGTATGATGGAGTTGTTAATGCTACTTACATGGAATGCTTCTTCAATCAGGGGAGAGACAAGGAGGCTATGGAATCATATAGGTCATTAATGGATCGGCAGTTTAGGATGACTCCGGCAACTTGCAATGTTTTGTTGGAGGTTTTGCTTAGGCATGGTAGAGAAAAAGAAGCTTGGGGTTTATTCGATCAAATGTTAGACAACCACACCCCACCAAATTTCCAAGCTGTTAACTCGGATACATTTAATATAATGGTCAATGAGTGTTTTAAGCTTGGGAAATTCTCAGAAGCCCTTGCAACATTTAAGAAGGTTGGGACTAAAGCAAATTCCAAGCCTTTTGCCATGGATGTTGGAGGCTACAATAATATCATTTCTAGATGTTGTGAGAATGGGATGCTATCAGAGGCAGAAACTCTGTTTGAAGAATTATGCTCGAAATCACTAAGCCCAGATGTGCCAACTCATCGGACTTTGATTGAGGCATACTTGAAAACAGCAAGGATTGATGATGCTTTGAGGGTATTTAACAGAATGGTGGATTCTGGTCTGAGGGTGGTTGCTAGTTTTGGTAATAGAGTATTTGATGAATTGATGAAGAACGGCAAAACTATTGATTGTGCACAGATTTTGAGTAAGATGGGAGAAAAAGATCCCAAGCCAGAACCTTCTTGCTATGAGGTTGTTATAATGGGACTCTGTGGGGAAGGCTTATTAGATAAAGGCCGTGATTTGCTGGATGAGGTAATGCGGTATGGTGTGGGGGTAACTCCTGCATTAAAGGAATTTGTAACTGAGGTTTTTGGGAAAGCTGGGAGGGGTGAGGAGATTGAGAGACTTCTTGGCATGAACAGATGGGCACACAATCCTCGCCCCTCTGGACCAAGGCCTCCATACCGCCCACCACCAGCAGCTAATTACCCTCCTCAGATGAATGGATTACAGAATCAGTCTTCTGTACCTCCTCCTCAAATGAGAGGACAGATGCACCCCACACAGCCTTCATGGGGCGCTTCTCATCATATGACTCGCCCTTATGTGCCAGCATCTGGAATTTCATCACATCCTGCTGGACAACCTTCTGCACCTCCATCGCCAATAATGGGACATCAGCATGCACCACAGACTTCTCAAATGACAGGTACACATCAACCTTCGTGGGGCGCATCTCATCAAATGGCTAGCCCTCATATGCCAATATCAAGGATTTCACCTCATCCCGCAGGGCCACACTATCCATCACCTGGGGAGCCAGTTCAAATGACACCACCATATTATACACCCTCAGGTACCATTCCACAAGCTGCACTTGTTCCTGAATAATTAGTTGGACTAAGTTCCTAATGAGCTAATTTACTCAATAACAATCTGGCAAGATAATGCGTTTTAATTTGTAATTTTTAATTTTATATCTAATGGCAGGGCAACATTATCCATCTTCTGGGGAAGCAGCTCAAATTTCACCATCAAATTATTCAGTCTCTGGACCACCAGTTGATGCTGCCAGACCCTATCAGCCCCCGTCCGGACCCCCTCCTCATGTTGAGGAATCAAGTCAACAGCAATTACAAGTCCCTCAACGGATGGTAGCTTGATTTTTGAAGTTCAAGACATTCCTGGTGGTGCACATTTTCGCTTAAATTAGGCGAAGAGATGTCATCATTTAAGTGTCCTCTGATGTTAATCCACAGTGGACAAAATCTCGAAACAACAACAATGAGGCTTTGTGAGTTAATAAACGATACAGGAACCCATTCTTATTTATTAGTCCCTACATGATGTGATGCATAAGGAATATTTCATATTATAATTTATCATTGTAAGTCTGACCTTTACTCTTGGCTAATAGATAATTTTGTTCTGCCTTTGATATCTTCATTTCACCTGAAAGTTATGAGTTTCATTACACCTCAGTTGCATTTGCACATCCCTTGATGAATTTATATGTATTTTGTTATGGATGTAATTTTCACTGTTACTGATATTAAGAGAGCTCATGTATTTATGTGTGATTAATTACCGCAGTATAGCCTAAAGCATTGTTATCCCATAATTTGTTGGGCTAATGCTTGACTGGAAAGGAGTGCTAGAAATTGTTAAAAGGCACCTTGACGGCTTTAAATGACTAACAGGAAAAGGTCTTGTCTCTTAATTCCCTTGTTCATTTTATAGTTTTTCAAGGGAAACTGCTTGATTAATATGAATGGGGATACAGTTTCAATATTTTCCCCTTTTTTGGCTTTTTCCTTGTTCAGGAGTCTATCTTATCCTTCACTCTTGTAAGGACCTGTCTTGACCTTCATTTAGTAATATTAATGTGAGATACAGAGCAATATTTTTTTAAAATTTATGACCACCTTTGGATTTTAATATGTATCTCTATGATAGGACTTCAAAGCACAAATGACAAGTAGCTTACTGAAGCTTCTCACAACTATCTATTCTTTTCATTAACTGTCAAATGGACATTGGTGTTAGATGGAACCATATTATAATTTCTGTTAGGCTCCTTATTTTTAAGTATTCTGGTATTCTAATTGCTTTTCTGGATCTATACATTGGGTGCATGAATTAGATTGATGATATAAATCCTTCAATATTTTGTTGGTTTGGTCAGGCTTTTGTCATGGTGGACTCGGGCAATAGGTTTCAGCTTTGCCCTTGATTGTTTCTTATATGTTTGGTGATTGTTACATCAATGGTGATGTATTAATCCTGAGAATGCAAATGATTTTTAATATTACAGTATAAGGAGAACATAAACGTCATGTCATAAGGAATTTTGGTTGTGAGAAACTCATTGGTGGATCATTTGAAGGATTGCAGTTTGACATGGTCCTGGAAGAAGTATACGGCCTTGATTTGATCTATCTAACTATAAGTTGTTGCGTACTTTGTCAAATTTTGTCTGTCTATCAACTATAGTTATGAACTGTTAGTTATAGTTATTCAATTCAATGTTTCGATACTGCTTGACATTTGTTGATTTAGTTATCAACAAGACACGTCTGACAGCATGAATCTGCTGCCTGCATATCCCTGCTGAGGTAGGCTTTGAATAAGTTCTTTCTTCTTTTCTTCCTGAATTTTTTATGTAACAACAAATTTACCATATATTGCAGTGAAATGTGCAGATAATTTGCTGGACTTATGTTTAAACTTGAAATCAAGTTAATAAAGTAGATTTATAACACAATTAAGAAACCCTTGACCATAGAATTAGTATGTATGACTTTTATCAACATTTGTTCATTGTTTCTGAGTAACTCTTGCAATTCTGATAAACCCATAGTTTGGCCTGAACTTAGTGCCTGCAAATTTCCCAAATTTTCTTGACTTGAGAGGTTCTGGGTTTTAGCCTTCGATGGTTGGTATTATTTGATCTTGATTATGTACAAGAGTCTGTTCTAGCTGACATGAAAGTATTTACATTGCAAAAGAAAAAAAATTGAAATCTGGCTAGTGACTTTCAAGCAGTCTTTTTGTGGATTGAATTGTGCATGCAGGAGTTTGCACAATGGGGTTAAATTTAAGCAGGTGCAGAATGCAAAATCCACTTGATGTAGGGTTTATCTTCTTGGAAATGCATTCCCTTGTAAAATGATTTGTGTTTTTACTTTGTATTGGCTTTAATCCTATCTTCTGAATATTGATACCGAGCGCAGCCCCCTTCAAGTGACTTTATTGGGATGCCTTTTCTTTATGCTTGTCTTGTGGATGGATAGAAGAATTTTGCTTGAAATATTAGGTGGCATGCGCCTGCAGTGAATCAAACAGCAAGGTATAATTAGATTACATGAGTTTTGCTCACCCCAATTTGCAGTTTTCTGCAAAATTAAATGTGAGTCCGTATTGAACTGAAATGTGTTAATCGATGTAATAGGTGGCTCACCATGCGACATTTGCAACCGGATATAGTCGCTTATTACAATTATTACATGTTTCTCAATGATGAGTGTTTTGGTGTTCGGAATTTCTGAACTAAAGACATGACAGTGTTGGTTTTTACCATACGGATGCATACAGAAGGGTTTGTTAATTTCTACTGTTTGATGGAATCTGCCTATATATTTATAAAACCTAATCTGTACTATTTATAAGTCATAAATAATATGGCTTGCTTATTATTAGTCTCGATTTTGGGGTTTTAATAATTTGTGCCAAACAACCCATGATCTTTGCGTCTAGTGGTATAAGATGTGCGCTTTGGGGCACTTGATTTGAGGTTTGATCCCCTAACTCAGGCAACATGCCTGCCATCCAAATAATAATAATAATAATTTGTACCAAACTAACGTCACTCTTTCTGATAGTGTGACAAGAATTTGCAGATCTTTGATGACCATTACCAAACTGATTTCTCATGCTAGGTTTTTTTTTTGTTGGGAAAATTGTTGATAGGTTCTGTGAATTCCTATATTTGCAAACGGGATTTTTTTACAATTAATTTCATTTGTCAAATGTCCCTTTTGCCCTTATTCATTTAAATATCGCAATTGTTGTCATTAACAACTACGTTTGGTTCTATTAACAACTTCTTTAAAAATATTACACATTGTTGTTATTAACAACTATCAGTGCCTTTAATGACAACTACATTTGGCTCAATTGGCGACTTCTTCAAACTCAGTGCATGAGAACATCTAATGTACTGAGTTTCAAGTAGTTGTCAATGGAGCCAGATGTAATTGTCATTAAGAACACTGATAGTTGTTAATGACAATAATTTGTGATATGTAAATTTAAGGGAGAATTTCAATAAGGGACCAGAGTTGGAAATTAATATCAGCGCAGCCTATAAACAAGTGAATGGGTCATATGAACATGGATTTTTATTGTTCATATGACCTATTCACTTGTTTATGAGCTGCACTGATATTAATTTCCAACTGTGGTCCCTTATTGAAATTCCCCATAAATTTAAATATCACACATTGTTGTCATTAACAACTATCGGTGCCCTTAATGACAACTACATCTGGTTCCATTGACAACTTCTTGAAACTCAGTACATTAGAACATTTGATGCATTGAATTTGAAGAAGTTGTCAATAGAGCCAGATGTAGTTGTCATTAAGGGCACTGATAGTTGTTAATGACAATAATATGTGATATTTTTGAAGAAGTTGTCAATGGAGCCAAATATAGTTGTCATTAAAGGCACTGATAGTTGTTAATGACAACAATGTGTGATATTTTTGAATAAGTTGTCAATGGAGCTATATCTAGTTGCTAATGACAACAATTGTAAATAAGGGCAAAAGGGACATTTGGTAAATGAAATTAATTACAAAAAAGTCCCATGCAAATACAGGAATTCACAGGACTTTTTTGTTCTATATTTCGTTGGTCGGGACTAAAATACAATTTTCCCTTCTTTCTTCTGTATATGATCTTTTACATAAGCTATATCGTGTGTGTGTGTGTTTATTTTTTTCCCCATTAATCTTCAAAGGAGACTCTTCATATATATGGAAGCCATGCTAGCATGGTGATTGGCCATTGGCTTGATACTCTGCTCTATAATGCCAAACCTAATTAAATAATTTGATTAGATAGCTTAGTTAGTTATTATGATATGTTTCTCTTATCTTCAGTCATCCATTCCTTTTCTCTCTTACTTGATTATTGAAGGAATATCATTAGAAGTAAGTTGGATAAAAATGTAAAATAGAGCTTACATTTAAAACTAGCACCAACTCCTTAATTAGGTTTTACACGACGGAGTTAAATTTAGTAATTTTGGTTTGAGTATAGCAGTTCATTTGGTATGGTGATTTATTTTATGCCGTATATACTGCATTGTGTATCAAAGGAGATGAACATAAGATTGTACCAGCCTACGCTTGATCACGATAATTCCAACTTGCATAATGTCTTCATCACATTTCGTAAAATATGATCAAACTATTTGTTGAGTATTTTTCGCTTTATATTTTCTCCCTCTAAAAGCATTTATGAAGTCCTGCGATTTTTTTTTTTTGTCAATTTGGTTTCTTCATGGATGAACACAAGAAGAAATAAAGCAATTGAAATACAAAAATAGCTCGACGTGAAACTTTTGTATAAGGAAACTGTTTTTAGAACCTGTTTAATGAAACTACTTCCACTCAATTGACCACGTCATAAAAGCTTAGAACCTGTTTGGATGAGTGGTAGAAGAAGTGACTTAAAAAAAAACAATTAAAATAAAAGTGATTTGTATTTAGATTGATGACAGTAGGAGTGACTTTTTATAAAAAGCTAAGTGGGGGAGCTTCTTTTTTGAAGTAGCTTAACGTAAAAAACATCTGTAACTTTAAAACAGTTGTTAAATACTCTTTTCAGCTAATGAACTTTTTTTTTTTAAAGTCACTAATGCTTAAAGCAATTGTCAAACATACTCTTAGAATAAATTCGTGTTATCTCATAATCATTAATGATCGTATTGAACCCAAATGCGGACACACATTCGTCAAAGTCAACATCATTTCTACTCACAGAAACATGTTTGATCGTTGTAGTAGGAGGATTCCACAATAAAAGATAAGGGGAAGATTTGTTAAACTGATAGACGATTGTAGGAATTGACGATTTTATCACTCTCCAAGGAACTGATCAAATGTGCTTTGTGAACTTCACGGACTTGTAACAAGCAGCCCAGTATATGCATTTGAAGGTGGTTTGCAATGATAGGTGAACTTCATATGAGATTTGTCCAATTATTATTCACACATTGAAATTGGATTAACAATTTGGCAGGAAGTATTTTTAGAAAGTATCATTTTCATAATTTAGTTTTTTTAATAGCTGTTATATTATATGTTTTTAATAATCCATTTTCAGTATTGAAAGAATCAAAGATAAATGTTAAAAATATCTAATTATCTTTTTTTTTTCGATTGAATAGAAATTCAAAGCAGAACAAAGAAAGAAAGAAAAAATTAAATTAAATGGGCAGAAGCATCAGCCATTAAAGCTTCAAACAAAAAATTTGGCGCCTCTCGGAATGGAAAATAACCATCAGCGATAGATAATGATTCCTTTGCTAATATATCAGCCACACCATTTGCATTATGAATACACCACTCCAAATAAATCTCCCAATCACGCTCTAGAAAACTTGTAATTTCTGACAGCAACATTGCCTCCTGATAATCTTTTCCCCATCCATTTGTAATAAGATCTAAAACCTTCCAACAATCAGTTTTCAGAACAACCTTCTTCCAATTTGAATCACAAGCTTTCTTTAAGCCCATCACAACGTCTTTCTTTTTCAACCATCATTATTCATAAAGTGTTTTGGTTAAACTTTATCTATTATGGTAAACCTTTGTAATGATTTTCTTATTTTACTACCAAAGCAGTAGTTAATATTTAATTAATTGTTTAAAATACTTCATTATATGGTAATTAAGGAGGATAATACAAAACTTAACTTTAGTTTAACGGAAGGGAAAAATTGCTACATTTTTAAACTTTTAGTGCAATATTGATCCTCCGAGAATACTTCCGGGACGTATTTGCTACTTAACCCTATATATATTTGATGCATTTCATTTCAGGCAAAATTACCTATTGTTTTTGTCAATTGGCCTGAGGAACAAATTTTCACCACTTATACACAAGATTTTGCAAGAAAAAAAATTGGAAGAATTACCCTTTATTAGCCCTGATATTGTTTAAGTGGTGGACGACCCTCTTTGCTCCTAAAAAAAAGATTCAGTTGACTTTTTAAAAAAATTAAAGAAGATAAATGAGTTAACTAATCATATCATATATAGTAGATCATTATATTATATATTAGTTTATAAGTTAGATTAAAAAGTTTAAAGAAAAGGGAAAATGCCTATTAAATAACAAATAAATATCTTAAACCCAATAAAGGGAGCCCAATTTGCAAAATGCTACTTTGGTCTCAAGAGGGGAATTTGACATTTTCAAAATTGGGTGATGTGACAGCGCGACAAAGGGGGGAAAGGGTGATAGAGAAGAGTGATGTGTTGATCAGGTATGACTTAGTAATGTCGTTACTAGTTTTGTTATTTACATTATGAGTCTTGTTATTTCTGCTACTGATTATGGTAAAACACGTTTACCACCTTAAAATGCAAACCTAAGACGAGTTTGTTAATTCCATTAGTAGTTTTGTTATTCATATTACGAGTCTTGTTATTTGTACCACCAATTATGTCAAAACACACAAGCACTCATTGTGTTCACCCAACTTAAAATGCAAACTCAAGATTTTGAGATAATTGGTAGCAGCAATAACAAGACTCATTATGTAAATAACAAAACTCATAATAGGATTAATAAGCTTGTCTTGGGTTTGCATTTTAAGGCGATGAACGTGTTTTACCATAATTGGTAGCGAAAATAATAAGACTCATAATATAAATAACAAAACTCATAACAGGATTACCAAGACATACCTGATCAGCACATCACTCTCTCTCCTCTGACGCGTTATCACATTACCGAATTTTAGAAATCTCAGATTCCCCCTCAATAGACTGCAGTAGCATTTAAGAAATTCATAGTGCTTTTTAGGGTTTTGGAAATTGAAGTGGAATTTATTTGGGTTTTTTCGTAAGAAAATAATAAATTTAAATACTTTAAAGTAATTTAATTAGCATTCTTATGATTCCCCAAAAAAAGTAAACTAGTCTTATGTTTAAGATTGGAGTTAATATAAAAAACATTTTTTTAGAAGCTTGAATGAAATTCCTCTCACACACTTTTCTTTTTATATAAAGACAAATTTCATTACAAACACATAATGATTACAATAAACTTTAGCTACCTTACAATATAAGCAAAAGCAAAACTAAACAGCCCAAGACAACAAAGAAACAAAACAAACAAACATAACAATAAAAACAACACATAAGAGGGTTCACAGCTATCAAAAGAGCCACCAAGAATTGCCAAAATGGAGCTAGGAATGGTTGAGAAGGATGTTATGAATGGGTATTGTAGCACGTTTCCCAAATGACATAGGCCCCCGAGTGAACCAATGTGATTCAAAGCTTCCCATAGGAAGAAAGGGAAGGCAAACGAACAGTTCTAGATGCCAAAAATAAAGAGGAACGAACAAACCTAGGCTCCAACTAATACAATAGGGAAAATTGATGACAAAAGCTACAAATCTGCAAGAACACATAAGCAGAAGTCAAACAATAGCAAAAAAAAAAAAACCAACGAACAACCTTACAAAAGGAAGCAGCACAACATGATGGACCTCTAAATGGCTACTAAAGAACTTAGAGGCCTCCAATAAGATCATCCAGGTGCACGGAGCTTTTTGGTAGAAGCTCCATATGAACCTAGAACATGAGTATGAATCTCATTCCATTTAATCCCTCTCACATACATAGTGTTTGTTTGGAAAACCAAGAAAAATACTTTTTTAATCACTTTTTTAAAAAGTCTAGATGTAATTTTTCTCACATATTTACCCTTGTCTTTGTAAGAACGCTTTTAAAAAGTTAAAAGAAACCAGCACTTTCACTCGGAACACATTAAAAGCACTTGTAAAAAAAAGTGAATATGCAAATTTAGTAATAAACAGTATCATTTTAAGTATCCATAAGAACAATCTATTTTCAATCTATAAAGTAGACATAAACAATTTATTTGTAAGTAAATATAACAACACTACTAAATAGAGCTAACTTTCATCACTTTTTTCATTTTGGGTCTTACCAGTCTTCTGTCTATATTATTTTTAATATTTTTCTAGTAGAAAAATATCATTTAGACCCAATAGAGACAATCTTATTTCAATTAACCCCACAAAGATTCTGAAATTTTACATCACCTCCTTAAGTCATAATAAAATTGAGTTTTTTTCTATGAAAAGACAATAATGATCTTATTTTATCTTTCATAAGAGATTTACAAGATAAATATAGTCATTTTAAAGAGAAATAATTTAACTTTTTTCATTGAAAGGACAATATGCCCTTGTTGTATTTCTTTTTATAAGAGCATTTGTAGGATGAATATGGACATTTTTAAGACAAATAAAAATATTTACAAGATAAACATGTAAATGACGAATTTTTTTAACTAAATAGATATTCATATGTTTATATTGTATATGCCTTTATTTGTCTTGAAAATGGTTATATTTGTGTTACACATGCTCTTATGACAAAAATAGAATAAAGTTATTGTTGTGTTTTAGTGACGTAACTTAATTTCATTTTGACCCCAAAGGTGCTATGAAATTTTAGAACCTTTTGAGGGTTAATTGAAATAAAATTGTTTCCATAAGGTAAAAGTGGTATTTTTCTATTCAAAAATATTAAAATAACATAGTGATAAGACTGGTAAAACCCACAGTATAAAATGTAACAAAAGTAAACTCTATTTAACAGTATTGTTATATTAGCTCCAATAAATTGTAGGGAAAATTCTGAGAACACACCTTCAAAATGGTAAAAAGACAATTCAGTGCTGTAAAATATGAAAATTTCAAATAATTCCTTGGTAAGAATCTGGAATTTTTTTAATCTTAAAATTTTGTGAAATTACGTAAATGCCTTTGAATTTTCACAACAAGACTATTTCAATTCACAACAAGAGTGTTTCAATTCACAGCAATAAAGGCATTTAGGTAATATGTCTGCAAGTTGTGAGTAGTTGTGAATTAAGATACTCTTACTGTGAATTAAGATACTTCTGTTATTAAAATTTAGTGGTATTTTTATAATTTTAGGAAAAAAGTACAAAAGTGACTGATTTAAAATTTTTAAATTTCGTTGTTCTAAATTGATATTTCCCTATTTTCTTTGTATCTTTTTAAGATTTTCCCTTAAAACTTCTTTCACCAAACGTGATAAAAACACTTCTAAAAAATTAAAATAAATAACCACTTAATGAAATATCCATAGAGAAGTAGTTGTCATAAATAATTATTTTAACCAATTTTATTAATATCTATAAATTAAACTTCTCACTCATAATATAATTACTTAAATAAACAAAAAAGACACATTTAAATTATCTTTTGGAAAATAATTTTTAAAATTTGCTATAGAATAAGTATCTAAGAAAAATTTTGTCATGCCTTAAAAAGAAAGGTGAATTTCATCTGAGGACTATAAAAGGAAATTAATTTCAGTCAAAATTTAAAAGATTCTGAAATTTTAGTCAAAGTCCAAGGACCAAAATGAAAATAAATTTTTTAAGGTAAAAAGATAGTAATGTCCTTTATCTCATGAACAAGTGAAATCCTCTTATGAACAAATGTACAATTCTTTGTGAATAAGTATAATCATCTTATAAATAACAAATTAATTTCCAGTTGTCAAAAAGTTATACACTTGTTCATAGGCGGATTTAACTAATTAACGAAAAGTTGCACACTTGTTTATAAAATAATTTCACTTGTTCATGAGATAAAAGAATATTATTGTGTTTTTACTTTAAAAAATTATTTTCATTTTGACCTTTAAGTTTTAACTAAAATTTCATAATCTTTTAAATTTCAACTAAAATTAATTTTTTTTTTATCCTCAAATAAAATTCTCCCGAACAGAATCTATGTGTCAAAGTTTGCCAAACTATATGTAGGCATAGGCCATAGGTGCTTTCTTTGGAATGTTCAGGGGTAAGCATGCTGTGTGGGATACGTCAGCTCATACATACACAAATCTAATCCCCGTCTTCCAAAGTCAAAATGCCTTCCAACCCATCATATTGTTTTTCTCCATTTCATTTTCATATGGACCGTGATGCATTGATTGTTGTTGGGAATCTTCTTTTACTTAGGATATTTAAAAAAAAAAAAATATGTAAATATATATGAGATAGAGAAAAATTTCAAATGGGGAATGGATCTCAAATTTTCTTGTCCCAAAAATTTTCAGAATGAGAAAATCCAGTCCTAATATGTCTAAGACTGAGATAGGAAAATTGTGAACACCTCTATATATAATAAAGAATATATCATAATTTCATATTCATATAAGCATATTTCTAAACCTAATGGCTATTTTCACTCTCCAATAATAATAATAAAAAAAAAAAGTAAGGGGTTTGAATACCTAAGAGGGGTTAGGGGCATGTGAAAGTTTTTCATGGAATAAATATGCTTCAAAAGTTCCAAAAAATGAGGTAATTTTCCTCATGTTTAAAAGTCAATACACATTTGTTAATCAAATATGTAGGTGTAGTATGCTTACGTAGCATCCACGTTGTCCTTCTTTTACCATGTCATTTTTTTAAACTAATGGGACATATTTGATCCTTCTAAAACTTTCAGGACACCTTAGCCTCACAAATAAGTTCTCCAAATCTCCACTCACCCTTATTTTGCCGCGTAAGCCATACAAAGGGCTCAGATTTTATGAATCCTATACGCTTTGCCCTGCCCCACATAACAAAAAGCCGTCTCTTAGATGTTCAAACACTTTCTCTTTGTCGACTTATAGACGCCTCGTTCAAACCCCTGAATTTTTATTTTATTTTATTTTAATTAAAAAAAATATGCTCCCAAAATTGACATCTTCTAGAGGAAGGCATTGTTTATTGTTTAAGGCGACAAAAGACGATGATGATGATTGATGATCAGCGTGACACCACTCTTCCATCATTATTTCATTTATTTCTCTGCCCCCTCCAAATTCTTGTTATCCCTTTTCCTCCGCAACGCTGCCGTTTTATCCTAAATTATACACTGGCAAGTGTTAACAATAAAATATAAATTAGCCCCAAATTAATCAAAGTGGTCCTTTTATACAAAAAAAAGAAAAAGAAATCGTCTTGCCTTTTTTTTTGGTTCGAAGGCGAAGTCATCCTACTTTAATTAGTCCACTGAGCAACTATATATACGGCTTGCGTTCCCCACCATTTCACGATCGCCTATTCCCTTTATAGACGATAAAACAAATCACATACGGAGAAGAAACAGAGACCTTGCACAACTTCACCAATGGCTGTCAAAGTTTATATTGTGTATGCATTTCTACTTTTCTGTGTTCTTCAATTTCTTTACTTGTTTGTCTTCAATGACAATCTCTGGTTTCAACTGTCTCCGTCGTTTGTTCCCTTTTCCCCCTTAATGTTTGCTTGCTTGTCTTGGTTCTCTACCTGCAATTTCAAATGACTGGGTTTGCTTCCCTTGCTCTATGCGTTTTAAAATGAATTTCTTTGAACCTTCTTTGACGATCTTGAATTTGAGCTGTGACTATAATTTTCTGCGATCTGATGCATTCTTCTTGTCACTCTGCTCTTCTCTCATTGCTCTGTTTTGGGATGTTGCTTTGTTTGATCAGAAGAGGAGCTGAACCAAAAAAAAAACTCTTATTCTTTTTTTTATACTGCGCCATGAATGTTAAGAGCCCTTTCTTTTTTCATTTCTTGGCTGCCTGAACTAACGGTATAGGTAGAGGATCCCTTCTGAACTGAATTTCTCCAAGAGACAACGGTGTGTGTGTGTGTGTTTGAATTGCTTAAATTATTATTATAAATGCTATTTCTTGCCCGGAATATTAACTTAGAACGGCTCAACTTATCCAACCATGACTTTTCCACTTTTTGGTCTTGGATGCAAAGTCCATTTGTGTATGCTTAAGGATTGATTGTTGATTGTTTTCGTTTCAGATTTGTCTCAATCTGTCATTGTCCTTTTTCACTAAGATCTTGCAAAAAAATGCCTTGAAGATTTGTTTTCTTTCAAGATTTGCTCACATTCAATTTCAGATTTATTTCATGTGGAAGGCTTTGCCCATTCTATTTCCATGTCAAACAATGGGCACATCAGATGAATTTGTGCTTAGTATTTACACAGTTGTAGTATAAGTGAAAGTGGTTATGCACATGACATTTCATTTGTAGACAATACTTAATAGAAGAAAAAATAAAACCAACAGAAGTTGGTGTAGATGGATAGGCATCTGCGTCACACTTATCTATTCCTGGTTTCGATTCCAGAGAACAGAAGGTGTAAAGAATTTCTGTTGGGAGCTCTCTCTCTGAGGGCTGAGGCACCTTAAAGAGGTGGTTATCTTTCATGCCTATTCGAATGGGAGCGCCTGGACTAGTTGGTTCGCGGGCTCACCAGATTCGTGAGTTCAAATTACGACCAGATACCAGGACTCGGTAGGTTCGTAGACCAAAGGTCTACCATCGAAATAAAAAAAGAATAAAATAATAGTAGTGCATACTCTTTTTGGTAGTCTGGAGCATGGTTTAACGAGTCTCTAATGAAATGCTGAAACAAAATTTATCTGATGCCATTATGAGCTGATATTTTTGTTATCAATATTTTTCTTTCTATGTTGCAAGTGTAATAGTTCTATTTGCTCAGTCATATTCATACCAAATCAACCCCAACATGAGCATATATAAATCACAAATAAAACATAAGTTATTATAGTTTTGTAAATATGGAAATATTCCTACATTCTAGAGGTTGAGTGCTGGGTGCTATCCCCTTCGCTTCCACCCATTTTCACAGTGGGAGTTTCTAAGTCTTTATATTTCCAAAGTTTCCTTTTTGATAGTCATGATTATAACCATACTACTACTGTAGTTAATAAATAATGCCGACATTGAAATAGTAACTTACTTCTCTATCTGCTATTTAGAATAGGATAAATGAGGGAAGAGAAAATCAGTGAGCAAAGATAATTCTGTATACCATTTTTTACTCTGGAAATTGTTGTTAATATAAGTTTTTCCAGATCACTTTTAGATAATAGTTCTAAATAGTTGTAGTATGAAAGGAATTGATCAGTAGGATGTAATTAATAGGCACATGATTGTGAGACTGCTGGCACAGTTCGAGACTGTGGATATTTTGAGTTACTTGTTGGTTAAACTCCCAAGTGGTTATCAATGCATGAGATCATCAATAATCAATTCAATGTCTGTTTGAGTGCCTTTGAAACCTAGGTTTCAAAAACTGTTTTCTTAAAAAATCGAGATAAAATTCTCTCACATGCTTTTCTCGTAATTTGTAAAAACTATTTTCAAAAACTTATCCTCACTAATAACTATATCAAAATTTCTTTTCTTTTTATAAATTGTTGAAGTGACAAAGCCGCAATTATAGAAAATGATTTCACCTTTGAACGAACTTTCCTATGGAAGTAAGATGTTATTGTGTTTGGGAAATTTAAAATATAAGTTACTTATTTGATTGACAGTGCTCCTTTGAGCTGTATTCACACAATGCGAATGTTACTTCACTTTAACAGATACTACTCAATGTATGGACATGTGGAGAAACTTGCTGAAGAAATCAAGAAAGGGGCTTCATCTGTAGAAGGAGTTGAAGCTAAACTATGGCAGGTACGTGTCTGTTCAATTTCTTATTCCCATGCACTGCAAATTTTCACTGCATGTAAACGTAATCTGCAAGCTATACCAATATTTTGTTCCTTTCTGCTGGCTGAGTTTCTTTATTGGGACGGGAGAGCTAAAGAATTCATTAGGAAAAATAAGATGAAGTAACCAGGCTGACTATTGAGCTTCTGTAAAGGTACCTGAGACACTGCCAGAAGAGGTGCTTGGGAAGATGAGTGCGCCACCCAAGAGTGATGTCCCAGTCATTACTCCTAATGAATTAGCAGAGGCTGATGGTTTTGTTTTGGGTTTCCCAACAAGATTTGGAATGATGGCTGCTCAGTTCAAAGCATTTCTGGATGCAACTGGAGGATTGTGGAGGACACAACAGCTTGCAGGCAAGCCTGCTGGAATCTTCTACAGCACTGGATCTCAAGGCGGTGGACAAGAGACTACAGCGTAAGAGCCTCTCCTCGGGGAATTTAGTTTCTTCATCAAATCCCAAAATGGATTAAAAAAATTTTGTATTGAGAAATTATGGATTTTATGACAGGTTAACTGCTATCACTCAGCTGGTTCACCATGGGATGATATTTGTCCCAATTGGATACACATTTGGAGCCGGCATGTTTGAGATGGAGAAAGTGAAAGGTGGAAGTCCATACGGTGCAGGAACTTATGCCGGCGACGGGTCAAGGCAGCCATCTGAGCTGGAGTTGGAGCAAGCATTCCATCAAGGAAAATATATTGCCACCATCACAAAGAAGCTCAAGCTAGCTGCATAATAATGTTAGGTCACCCAAGACATACGATTGATCAAGGATAAATGGATACAAAAATATTGCTTTATAATCGTTTCCCATTTTTTTTAGCTCTAGAGAATGTAAAATTTCTATTTTTCACTGCTTGAAGGTAACAACTGTTTTCCATTTTCATTTTCTTTCTCATGGATATGATTCCTTTGGGTGTTACACAGTCCAATGGTTGTGGCTATTATTTGTGAATGAGAGAAAGTTTGTATTGTACTGTGCTTTCAGTTTGGTCTGAAAAAAAAATGTCTGTTTCCTTCTATTGTACTCCCGTTTCATGAATACTTTTTAGTTCCAATAAGCAAGCAAAATAAAATGAGAAGACTTTGTCCGTGATTTCTCAACCTTTTTAATCTTTATTTCCATCAACTTTTGGTTGATAAATTTTGATTATGGCAGTATACCGATAAGACCCTCCAGGGGACGCTACGTAGGCAGTGGTCACACATTAAAAGAAATATATTCTGAAACACACTTTGTTTATCCTCTCTCTTTATAGTGAAAGAAACACAGTGACATGTGATTCACAGAGCTTTTGTGTATTCTTGTCCATTTATGTCCCATTTTCCCCCTTCCTATCATTGGTTTGCGTCGATTTGTTTCTACATGTGGCTTTGAAGCATCTAATACCACCATTTCTTCACAAAGTCACCTGCCTATGTATCTTTTTCCTAACTAGCTAGCCACGCCCCATGAATTTTAGCAACAGTTTTTTCGGTCTCCTATGGCGTTGTCGTTTTCAAACATGATGAAGAGAATCTGACATACACATGACAAGTTCAGGGAGGAGAGGAAAAAATATCCGGTAATGGAATCTGCAGTAAAGTTAACTAAGGTGTCAGGTCAAGTTCTAGAATATAATGATAAGCTAAGCTCACTGTTTCACTATCACCTCCTTGTGTAAATGCTCAACATGATGAAGAGCAATAAGTGAAATCTAAGCTAAAAATTTGTCCGCAGACTTTGTGTTAGGTAAAAAGGTATATATAAATTATGGAATCAGTAGAAATTTCATAGAGCCCAAAATAACCCAAAGATTCTATTCTTCCACTTTCTGAAACATTAACTCTGGTGTCTAACATTCACTTATTAGCAATCATGTTTTAGCATCAGGGCACAGGCTATTAAAGACAAACGAAAGGAGTTTGCTTTACCGCTAAAATTAGAAACTGTGCTAAAATATGTAAAAATTGAAACACAGCGTCTTCTAGTACCTAATACAGGAAGTGGCATATTCATGGGAACGACCACTCCTGACTGCTATGAGCATGATAATCAAACAGTGAGAAAACGAAAATCTACTGGAGAAAAAAATATCAGGGCCTGAAACACCAGTTATTTTCAGAACCCTTGCGCTTGAACATACTACTCATTATATGGATATATTTAACATTAATGTGTAGGTATTAAAGGAGTTGAAAAAATAGTATCATGTTTTGATGATACAATAATAGAATCCCGCCATACATAATCTATGTAAGATGAATGTACAGGCTCAGGTTGTTGTGACAGAAGAGAAAAAGATTGAATCATTGAAATAATGTTTGACAGATTCTTAATGAAGACAAAATTTGCAGAAAGTAATAGAGGGGCAACATAAGGAGCCCCCATGACAGGCTAGCTTTGTTAGCATAATAATGACTAATGCTTAGATGCTCTTTCTTTGCACTAACATATGTTCTAATCTTGCTTCACAAGTTAGAAAGTGAGATTTTGGTAAAGTACTTTAAATCAGAAGGCTCCAATCCCCTGGCCCAGATCAACATTACTAATCATTCTCTGTCCAATAGCTGCAAAGTCATAACTCATAGCAGGTAAAGTTATCAAGATTAAAATTAGAAACCTTTGTTAGCAAGTTCAAGGTAATAACATATTCAAATATATTTTTTTTAATTATCATAGATGGAATTTACAAATATATTGGTGCCAATCATGTGGCTTGGGTTGTTGTCATCATATCTGTAAAGTAATATAAATATATATATATATATATATATATAAAGGGGGAGAATAACTTCAAAGGTATTTTTTTGATGATGTATTATTATTCTTAAATATTGGTTCAAAATTTTCTGTTACAGGGGAGTTCTGTACAGAATATTGGGCATAATTAATAGTAAAAAGAAAGAACGAAGTGCCTTTTTTTCCTGAATTTTGAAGACGATAAAGTAATGAGGGGTTTTCTCTCCTCCCTCCATATACTTCCAATAGAAGACCCTTTATGTGACCATTCGGTATAAAGCACAGAAGCATGTGCGAAAAGCATCTGCCAATTATATATTTTATTGCAAATAATTTCTGATACATGAAAGTTAATTGAGACTAAAATATGAAAAGAGAAGGTGGGGCCACCCTCTGACTTCCACTCACATATTCTAAATCAGTGAGATCTCCAATAAAAAACATATCCTCACACTAAACCAATGCTGTATTTTGAATTCTATATCTCAATTATTCCTTCGGATTAGAAATTTTTTTTAAGGTAGTGCCAACTCTACTAACCATCTATATGTAGTAACATGGAATTAAAAAAAAAAAAAGTCCTCCTTTTTTCTCCTAAAACTAACAGATTTCCTACTAATTTAGCCTAATAACAATCCCTACATTGAGCAACCTTGTCCTTCCTAATCACAATTGGCCACCCTGAGCATATAATTCTTCAATTATTACAAACTAATATGCTTCAACTGGTCCCAATATTTTGCCACAACCCTGCATCATTCTGCATTCGACTGGCCCAACAATGGCCTCTCTCTCTCTCTCGGAGGGTCCTTTCATCTTTCTCTCTTTCATGGCGTTTAAGCGTTTTCCCTCCCTTTCTCTTTCTCTCTCTTCACTTCCAAAACCCAAAAGTGCAGAGTTGACAACGTTACAAATTAATGTGGGCTTTGTGTGTCTTCTCTTTCCTTGTTACGAAAATCTTATCGTCCCCAACTTGGGCCAGGTTTTGATAAGATAGTGTGTCCTACTTTCGTTTCGTTCACCAGTTTATCATCACTAGTTATCTGAATGTTCCTCCGAATGTTGGCGTCCAAAAATCAACTGTGGTTTCTTGAGTCACTGGAAATGTACTCGAGACTGGCACCAGGCATAGCCCTCTGCTTCTCAGATCTTGCTTTCCACCCTCTCCTTCTTTAGATTTACCAGGACTCTGTATTTATATTTTGAAATTTTTTTATTAAAGTTGTTTTAGAGGTTACGGTGGTCATATAATTAAAACTATATAAACTAGGTAGTAATCATTACCTGTTGATGCTGTATGGGAGCCCCACTTTTCATATACGGTGTGCTTAAAACCTACAAAAGAAAAGGAAAAGCACATAAGGATAAGACGAAACTTTGTGCTACTATTTTAATCTTATAGTTGCACAGTAATGGGTAATGGGAGTTACTGTCACTTGTTCATGGAGGAATTTGATGTATTCAATGGCTTCAGAGAGCACCGAGGCTGTATCGGTCTGGCACAAACAATATATAACAAAGTATGTCAAAACCCATTAATATAAATGGCAAAATATATATATGTATGTATGTATATACATATATATGTATGTCCGTATATTTATTCAGTGATAATGAAATTTGCAGGAGGGAAATGAATGATCATTCTCACCTTTCCGAAAGGCGAAACCAATTGTTGAAGCGCAGTGATTCTGTCCCCCATCTTCTCTTTTCTTACCTGTTAAGACCAGAACTACAGCTTGATATATATCCATGTTTATGGATTCATATATATACAACAAAAAATTTAAAAAAGGCAACTACAATAATGATAAGATAAAACGTCCCTTCTCATAAAAAAAGAAGAAGCATGGATTGCCTACCTTAAACGCTGGCAAAGGAGACGGAGTTTCGTTCCGGGGCCTTTTGGGAGCTGCCTCGCTTCCACTTTTCTTCACCACGCTACTCGACTCCCTAACCTCACGCATATTCTGCAACACCTTACGTTTATGTTAGATAAATTAATGCATTCATTAATTGCGCACACACAAACTAAAAGACATTATAGGGAATGTATGTGATAGTTAACTATACCTTGGACTGATGAACATCGAAGCTTGGAGAAGGGAATGGTGGTTGCAAAGAAGGAAAGAAGCCAGATCTAACATCTTTAATATTAGAGGCTTCAGAAGCGTTCCAGAAAGGAGCGTTGTTTGTGAAATGCAACTGATTGTTATTATGGGGTGGTTGTTGTTTTGGAGGTGAAGCTCTCAGAAATTGAGGAACTTTAGACCATGGAGGCATTAACTGATCGGTACTGTTCAATCCGTAGCTTGACTGGTATGGCAAGTTTACCTGGCGATTCTGATGATGATCATACTGGACTTGACTGTTATTATTATTATCGGGTCCCAATAGTCCTTGTAATATAGGTGAATTCCCATACAAATCCATCTGATAGTTAGTACTAGAGGCTAAGCCTTGGGTTGTAACAGTACTTTCCCCAGAACTGTATTGAGGACTAAACTGCGTTGGATCCAAAGAGAAACCTCGGTTCACTTGTTTGAACTCGGTGGTTGAAGAAGACGACTCAGCAGAAAACAACTTGTCCCTCCATTGAACTTGAGACAACCCCATGGCACTTTCTTGCTCAAAATCCGTGCTTGATGCGTTCAAGAAACTGCTCTCCCCACCTTTCTCTGCACCTCGACTATACGACATGCACAAAGTTACAAACTTTTTTCCTCACAGAATCAAGTTCCATGCTCATCATTAGCATAATATCAAAAGAAAGATAAGATCTTTATTATGGAGTAGTGCACCAGCTACTTACAGAAAAGAGGGTTGATTCCAGTCCAGAGTTTGGGAAGAGAGGCCAAGACCCATCATGTTCAGGTTGGGGTCGGAGGAAGAAGGTGAAGCCGCCATGGAAGACCTTGGCTTCAGGTCATGAGAGGACATATCTGTGTGGTGCCAGGCGAAGTTGGCCATGGAGGAGGATGATTGAGAAGCCTCGGTTTCGAACCTGGTGGAGTTTCTGGGTGCTGAGTCCCACCAGTTTCCTGTGGCTTGAAATTGATCTTCCGCCATGGCTAATTAGTGATGAAGGTGGTGGTGGGTGTGTCTGCTGCTTATTAAGAGCATCAGATTCTTCTTTCTGAGAAGAAAATGAATTTAAAACGGTTCTCAACTTCGCAGTATTTATATTGGGAGGTGAAGAGTGAAAGACCAAGTTGATGGAATTAAGACTTGGACGATTCAGGGAGCGCTTGATTAGACGCAAGAATTAAAAGCGTCTTTTTTAAAGAAATCGATTTTCTTCTGTTCTTTTTTTTTTTTAAATGCAATTTCTCTTTTGACTCTATTTGGTTTAAATACTGAGTTATATTCTCAGCTGCCCCAAGCATGCTAGTTTACTATATCAATCAATTATATTCCATAAATTTTATACAAAAAATAAAACTGACGGACTGAAATGTTACTCTCTCATTGGCACTTAATGTTTTACAATATAATTGCATTAACTATTAAAAAATTAATTTTATTACATTTAATTAATTAATTAATGTGGGCTATTTAAGCTCCTTAACTAATTACTCTGTTTCCTTTCATCTGAGACTCTCTTTAATAATTTTTTTTTTTAAAATAAGCAACTCTCTTTGGTAGTACCTCTTTTTAATGTTTTTTTTATTAAATTTTGAATTTAAATATGCACAAAGTTAAAAACTTTCTTTTATTTTTAGTCAGGATTGTGTAGAAGGGATGGATCATAAGCCTTCGTAAACACACAACGGTAATCAAAACATGCTTTGTAGGCTGGGAGTTAATAATCATATATAGAATCATTATTACTATAGTTTCAAATCTTCAAACTTATGTATATGTAAAAAAGCAACAACAAAAAATGAAAATCTTCAAAACTACCATAAAATTCTAACTAATAAAAAATAGTTTTTAGTCATCTTAGAAAGGGACATCTTTGTAATTCTAAGGAGTCAGCCATATAATTTTGTAAACTACTTTGGTAGGAGTTATTACTTTTTTATAAGTATATGTGTGCACTAAATTAAATGTGAGTATATATCCTTGTAAAGATTAAAAACCATTTTATAGGTGTTGGCGTCAGCCTCTTTACCGTACTAATTCTTGGCAACAACACCTGTAAAAATACAATCAACAAACAGTCCAAGTCGCGTCTAAAGGCACTGTCCTTAGAAGATATTCCGCAACCCCCCTAGTAAGTTAGGAAGCGGCACTCCTTAGGATAAAACGAACTCTTCCTACATAAAGTAAGGTGTCAGAATTACAGGAAGATAACTGTGTAACTTATAAGAAACAGAGAGGAGAGGAACTCGGGGTAGAGGTCAGGGTAGAGCTAACCTCAGAGCTTACTCAACTTCCTCCTTAAGTGTTGCTGCCAAGAATTAGTACGGTAAAGAGGCTGACGCCAACAATCTTAAGAGATATTCCGCAATCCCCTAGTAAGTTAGGAAACGACACTCCCCAGGATAAAACGAACTCTTCCTACATAAAGTAGGGTATCAGAACTATAGGAAGATAATTGTGGAACTCCGAAGAAGAGGAGAGGAGAGGAGCTCGAGGTAGAGTTCAGGGTAGAGCTAACCTCAGAGCTAATTTACCTAACTCCTCACATTGCCTTTTATAGGCAGAAATCTATATGGCTGTTGAGCAATAATAATGACCATTAACGACAGTTTAATGACAATTAAAATGACAGTTACAAAATAAGAATTAATTGTAATTAAATGTAATAAAACCTTTTAATTGTCATTAAAACTGTTAATTAAAATTCCAATAGTCATTTCCAATGGTTAGTTCAAGGATTCCTCTCATCAGCCTTTTATTAACTTAAGTTCATATCCAATGGTATACTAGGGTATTTCCAGTCTTGAGTTATATGGAACTTCTTCTTTTGACACACTTACACACAATAACTACAACAATAGGTACATATTCTATCTTTTAGGAAAACCGTTTTACAAAGATATATTTTTTCACAATATTTATTTGACACCTGAGTATAATTTCTCTCTTAATTAAATCATTTAACTTCATTCTATTGCATCAGTAACTCCCTATACAAAGTCTAATTATGCTAATAATCAGAGTAAAGTTACAAGGACTAACTGCGCTAACAGAACAAAGTCAAAGAATTTAATTAAGTATAAAATGACACAATTATAGAATTAAAAATTGAAAGAAAGTACAAAGGTGCCTTAAAATGGTTCTCACATAATTTTAATGACTAATTCCTTAATGAAAAGAAACAAAAGAGACCTCAACTCAAAAAAACTTTAAATAAAGAGACTAAAATTTTAATGACTAATTCCTTAATGACTAATTCCTTAATGACTACTCTCTGGAAATAATTTTTTTTTCACATCCTAGTGAAGAATTTTTTTACTACAGAAAAAAACTTTAAATAAAGAGACTAAATATAATACCTAAAATTCTCAAAAAATTGTCGTACGAAGCTTCTCAAGTTTGTAATGAACCAATGACCAGTAATTTGGCCCTCGTGGCTTGAAGTTGGAATTTGGCCTAGAGAGGATCCAAGTTTGATTACTTTTTTTTTTCCTGCCAAGTTTGATTACCATAATCAAGGAATGAACTAGTGATCACTATATTGACAAAATTCATTTAAAATTTTTCAGTGAAAAAATCATGCTGAATTGACTGAATATAGAGTAAATACAATTAAAAAAAGAGTATATTAGATCAACTAGCTAGCATCTTTCCCGGCAACATAAATTTTGATGTTCTTAATTAGTGAATATTAGTATATTACGATGATTGATATGTGCGTGAATATGTTGCATAACCTTACTAGCATTCACTCAAATAGGTAAAATTGGATTATTGGTTCTCTCAAAACTAATTTACTTACTGAATGCATGCATGTTAGGTTAAAGAAAAAACAACTACTACGTGATGTATGTTTAAAAAAAGGGCTGAATATTTAAAATTCTTCTACATAAAGAGAGAGGTATATCCTAGGGTGAGGCCAAGGGGAAAAAAATAAAAGAGGAAACCATCAATTTATCTTAAGGAAACATTATTTAATTGGATAAGTAAAGTGCTTAGCAAGAAGAGCCGAGGAGATATGGGTCGATAAGATGTTATCTGAGCAGTCCAAATTTAATTTTTGTAAAATGATTATTTTTAAAAAAATTTAAAAATTTATTTTTTTTGACCATCTAAAAGTTAAAATATTATCTTTATTTTAAATTCTATAGTCATTAAAATAATTTTTTAAAAAAATCAAAATTGTCCTATCCAGATCTGATAGCTCAAATTTACATATCTCTCTCTACTAAGCAAATTTACTGATAATTAAGAGGGTTATATGTGATATTTTTTCTTAACCAATTGCCGTGATGTTTAAACAATATAAAAACTACGGGAGATTGAAATATAAATATTATTTAACTTTCAAAATTCTAAATCAGTCATATTGCTTATAAAAATAATGAGATTAACTAAACTTGTATCACAATTAATAATGCAAGTCCTTTAAAAATCATTGATTTGGGGTTTTAAAATTCAAATAGTATTTATATATCATTTTTCTTAAAAACTATAAGGCATTCTTATATAACTTTCTATTGTGTTAAATATAAGTTCTAATTTTTAAATTCTTCATTTCAAAACATAGGTTGTAATACACAGACACTGCTACAGAATTGCTTGTATTTGATGGTTGTTTTTGCCTATATATGGCGAACACCTGCCATATATATTTTTCTAAATATGACGATTTTCTAATGAGAAATGTCATGTATATGCCACTTATAAATTACGGTTGTTAAGTAACAACCACTATATAATTCTATATATGACAATTGTTATTAACAACCGCTAAGTATTTCCTTTTCTGTACCATCATCATTTTATCTTACAGTCCATTTATATTGAGCCCCCCGAAGAATCTTATGCCCTCTATGGATCAATGTCCATCTATTTATGATTTTATTAGATTAAACTATAATCTGAAACATTATACATTAATCCTAAAAAGACAGAAGATTTATTTGAGGAGCTCAATCAATAGATTGCAAAACTGAACTGATGACGATCAATCTTGTAGAACAAAATATATAAGTGCAGCAAGCAAAAAAAATAGGGATCTGAATAACGTAACAAAGTCTCACTTTTATGCGCGATTCACCACATACACAACCTACTGCACAACGACGACCCACACGATATATAGAGCTAAGCGCGCGTCAATACCTAAATTTGTAGAGTATGCAGATCGATTAGATATTCACAAAAAATTTCAACACTAAACAATAATAACTACACTTAAGGATAGAAAGTTCTCACATTTATGTGATTCACCGTAAAAATAGCAAAGTTCTGAAGAAATAACTTCCATACAACACGCGCAACGGAAGAATAACAGAGTCTGTCATCTACTACGGATTAAATCTACCAGTTAGCATGTTCGTAAAGAGGTAGACACAGTAGACGTATATCATAAGAGTGTGAACGACAGGGAAATCTAAGTGGGTATGCCGGAAGTGCGCTGTGGTTGAGAAGAGTACACGATGGATGAAATTTGCTGAGTATGAAATAAAGTGTAGTGAGAATAGGGTTTTAAAGGCATTTCTATGTCGGTTGTTTCATAAAAACCATTAAATATATTCAATCATATATGGCTATTGTTAAAAACCGCCATATAATTACTTGATTTATATGGCGTTTCTTTGTAGAACCGTCATACATGTGACGGACATATAGCGCTTCAATTTCTGCGTTTTTATATATGACAGTTTTTTAAAAACCACCATATATTTTGGGGAAATTTGCGTTTTATTTCAGACCAACAGAATATACAACAAAAAGATCCCATGAAATCGTGTATTTGCAAAAAAGTCCCGTGGGACTCTTTTTGCAATTAATTCCTTAATAAAATAACAATTTATCTCTCACTGTTTCTAATGTCTGACGCTGATGGGCTATCTCTCTCTTTGAAGTTATAGTTGTCAATGGCTTACATTGAGTTGTCAATGGAAAATGCATATAATTCTCTCTCTCTCTCTCTTTTTGTAAATGTCATTAGAAATACTCCCTCCGGTTCACAACATAAGGCACTTCAACTAATTCACGAAAAATAAGAAAGGGTAGTTATGTCATTTAATATGTCATAAGTTGCAACTTTTTTCCACTTTTACCGTGTATTGGAGAATGTTTGAAATTTAAATAAACGGGAAAATTAAAAATGAGCATTAATTACAAGGATAAAATTGAAAAATGAGTATTGATTATCTTATAAGTGCACTATATTGTGAACCAATTCATTCTTCTAGAAATTTCTTATATTATGGACCATAGGGAGTACGTGTGTTTCCATTTACAACTCAATCATTTGACAACTCAGTGTCTTGCCATTGATAACTATAACTTCACAATGAGTTATAGTTATCAATGGTAGGACATTGGGTTATCAATAGAAAAACACTGAATTGTCAATAGCTTGCATTGAGTTGTCAATGAAAACATACGTATTTATAATGACATTTAAAAAAAGAGAGAATGAGATGCACTTTATATTGACAACTCAATGTAAGCTATTAACAACTCAGTGTTCTTCTATTGACAACTCAATGTCTTACCATTGACAACTGTCAATGGCTTACATTGAGTTGTCAATTGAAACATATTATTTCTAATGGCATTTAGAAAAAAAGAGAGAGAGAATGAAATGCACTTTCTATTGACAACTCAATGTAAGTCATTGATAACTCAGTATTCTTGAAAAGACCCTTTTTAATTAGCATGTATTATACTATTCAGCTGGATTCTTTTAATAGTTAACTATGATAGAAAAATTTTAAACCACATTCCCAAAACATTATCATGGTTAATAGAATTAAACCTTTTTATAAGACTAACCATGATAGAAAAGAATAAAACTAAATAAAAATGGTCTATCATGGTTATAAAAATGATTTCTCTATTATTTTCGAAAATCTTTTGATTAATCCAAATGACCAACACATCGAGGTTCAGGGTACAAAACACGCTCACAAACCCACTATAGTAATCCCATACATAAGACTAAGGGCACAGTCAAAAAAGGGGTAAAGGCCCAACTCACTAGTCCACATACATAACACAGAACCCCATCATATAGGGTCCAAACAGAACAATTTCTAACACAAAATATTGTTGATCCACCACATCAGAGTACACAAAATATAATAAGCCAACAGCTATTAAGACAATTATCTAAAATAATGTCAAAATATATTAAAGCATGATGACCCTATGATATCAATATATAAACAATACAATCCCCAAAAAGTCCAGAGGCATACAAGGCTACTGTCGCCTATACCTCTGTATGCTTCCCCTGACCTCTTTCGAATGAGAGGTCTCGCCTAAAAAAAATGTCAATAATAATGGGGTGAGACACGAAGTCCCAATAACCAAAATCCATTTATAAAATATGCAAGAAATGATTGCAAGTCAGAGGAACATGTTTATCAATAAATATGACAATATTCTCAATAATTAAATAGGACTTGATACATTCTATAATTAAACCATCCCCA
>JBAGKO010000009.1:159484-204275 GCA_037177275.1 Acacia concinna
TTTAATAATACCTTCAATAGCCTAAATAAATTGTTTAACACAAAATTTAGTAAGTCACACAATTCCAAAATAATCATGTTTTTGTTTGATTTCTCTAAAAATAATTATAAAAATCATAAAACAATCTAATAAAAAATCTAAACCAATTAAAATTATCTACTAATATCCCTCTACATAAACTTCTCAAAACCCTAACTCTAAATATTTCCTCTAATCATAACAAAATTACCATAATTGGGAAGATAATAATACATAGAATAACTTTTATAAATGAAGTTTTATGATTAGAAGTGATTTTACCTATCAAAATGATCTTAGAAGATTGTCAAAGCTTTAAAAATTGCATATTGTGCAACGGAAGAAGACGGAGAAGAAAAGTGAGTCTAGACAAAGAAGCAAATAGGGTGTGAATATTATTACACACCCGTGGACCTCACACAACTCATTTAAAATAAAAGCCATGTGCTTTTCTTCTTCTTTTTTTCCTTTTCCTTTTTCTTTTTCTTTTATATAGAAATGTGTGTGTGTTTTTTTTCCTTTTTAGGAACCGATTCTCTCTCTCTTTCTTTCCTTTTTATTTTATTTTATGTTATTAGTTATTAATGCGCGCGCATATATAAAAACATATTTTCTAATTCTTTAATTGTTGTTGTTGTTATTTCTACATCTTTTTACCATCAATTCCTTTACAAGTCTAAATCATGCCTATTTAAAAACAATATTTCTTTTTTCTAACAATTACCTAATAAATTCACTAAGTATAAATCATTTTTCCTTAATTATAATTTAATCCTAAGTATAAAAATTAGGATGTTATAATTATTCCATTGACAACTCAATACAAGCCATTGACAACTCAGTATTATACCATTAACAACTGTAACTCACTCTAAAGTTATAGTTGTCAATGGCTTACATTAAGTTGTTAATGGAAACACACGTACTCCCTCCATTCCATAATATATAAGGCACTTCTAAAAGAATGGATTGATCCACAATATAGGGCATTTATAAGATAGTCAATGCTTATTTTCCAAATTTATTCTTATAATTAATGCTCATTTCTAATTTGCATATTCATTTAAATTTGAAACACATTCTCCAATAAGGGGTAAAAGTGGAAAAAAGTTGCAATTTATGACATATTAAATGAGTTAACTACATTTTCTTATTTCCCTTGAATTAGTTGAAGTACCTTGTATTGTGGACCGAAGGGAGTATTTCTAATGGCATTTAAAAAAAAATAGAGAGAGAGAGAGAGAATGTGATGCACTTTCCATTGACAACTCCATGTCGTACCATTGACAATTTCATGTAAGTCATTGACAACTTTTTTACAAATACACGATTTCACAGGACTATATTGTCGCATATTCTGTTGGTCGAGATTAAAACACAAATTTCCCTATATTTTTCTCATATTTATAGCATTATTTTGAAAAAACCGTTATATATAACTAGAAGGAGATGTTGATTCAAATCTCGCCTCTTTATATATGACAGATGTCCTATAACCACGATATATATAACGTCCTATATACACAATTCTATAATAGTGAGATTTCATATACATTTTTTATGATTCAAGCAAGATCATTAAACAGTAAATATCACAAGCCGTCTGAAACAAGCATACATGAAGAAGACGATTACTACATAATATAAACACTCGCAAAAGGATCGATAACAACTAATATAAGGATCACAATAAAACACCTATGAGAAAATACTCATTATATATTTATATAATACATAGACTGGAGTAATTAATTTTTGTGCTGTTGAATAATTAGAATATATTCCTGATTACACCACAAAAGCGCCAATAATAAAATATTTTAAATTAGGGTTAAGGCATAGATTCCAAAAGTTTTCGCTAAGGAGTAATGTTGCCCTAAAAGTTATTTTAACTTCAATTTTACCCTGAAAGTTTCAAAACATAGCAATGTTGGTATTTTATGTTAAAAAGTTAATAGTGAACGTCAATTGTTTAACAATCAAAGCTATCTTCTGGTCTTATATATAAGACACTTCTAGCATTTTTCACACAAATTAAGAAAAACCTTAAACTTCATTAACTCTTCCACAAAATTCAACAAATTTTCAACTTTACCCTTATTTAATACTCCCTCCATCCCAAATTATAAGAGACAACAACACTCTTACTTCATTCCAAATTATAAGAGACATTTAAAAAATATTTTGTACTTTAATTCTTTTTTTTTTTTTTCAGTTTTGCCCTTATTCAATACTAATGTATTAATGTTTATGTTAACTATAAAACTTATCATTCCTGAGTAGAGAAGAGAGGGGTAGGGAGAGAGAGTGAATGGACTTAAATAAGGGCATTTTCTCTCTTATTTCATATCTCCTCATTAATAATTAATGGTATTTTACTAAAAAAAATAACAATTCTACCATACTTATTGTTCTTAACCGCCATTTTGAACCATGAGATTCGGTTAAATATTTTTTATATTTTAGGACAGAGGCACTACACATTGTACCATATGAGAAAAAAGTTAATATAACAATAAATGAAGAATAAGCTTGTACATTCACATAAAAAATTTCTCTTTTTGCTCTATATATAGGACTAAAGGATTAGTTTGTTAACGATATAGGGCAATATTGCTATGTTTTAAAACTTCTAGATGAAATTGAACTTAAAATACTTTTAGAGCAACATTGCTCCTCAACAGTAACTTCAGAAATAAATTTACATATTAACCCTTTAAATTATAACCATCAACACCAACCAATACAGAACTGTTGTCAACAAATCAATAAGGAACTGGTTAAAAAGATCAGGGAAGGGTGTCTTTATTGAGCTTCCACTCCATTTATTTTTCTCACCATTGATGGAGCGAGACACCCTCCTCCTAAAAAAGGCCATAGTTTAATTTGTAAGCAGAAATTAAAATCTATTATGCAGTTCACTACTAATCCATTTATAAGATAGAGAGAAGGTTTTTTGGGTCGTCATAATTAGAAGTAATGTAATTAAATTATCATGAGTGTATAATTTTTTTTTTTTACTATACTGTACAGATTTTGTTCTCTTGAAGCATATATACATTGTCCAAAATGAAGAATATATTGTTGAGAATGGCACAGCGGATGTTAAAACCTTCCGTTACTTGTAAGAGTACGTGTGTAATAAAACAAACAAAAAATGTGCGGTAGAAAATAAATGGTACAAGAGACATTTTCAACTCCAGGTAAAATCCACGGGTTGTCCAGACCAACAAAAATAAGATCTACTATAATCAAAATAGGGTGCAAGAGAGTCTCAAACAAATACACAAACACATGCAAAATAACCTGTTAAGCAACCAAAACTACAAGCTTACAATAGACAACAAAACAACTTACACATCCATGACTTTGAACACGTTTTCTCTCACACCAAGCCTTCAAATGATGATCCGCCATTGAAAACAACGAACTATATGTTCTAAACCTGGTAACCAAATTTCAGTTCAATCCAACAATAAACAACTATGTAAACACTGATTTATCAATATTGACTTGTGAAACTCTATTTCTTTTACATAGATGCAACATTAGACTTTCTACCTTAACCTCAGTTTATTAGGTCTTAGCGGGGCATCTCTTCCCAAAAACCTAATATGCTTCCTCTCCACTTAAATAAGTTAGGGATAACTAGAAATTAGAAAAATTTTAGAAAATAATATTTGCCACAAAGAATAATTAGAAAACTTTCCTTTTTCATATCGCACTCTTTTCCTTCTTTCCTATTTTTTTTTTCTTTCCTTTCTTTTCATAACATAAGAACTATATCAAATTGAAAAATTCAAACATAGACTTTTCTCCACATAGGAAAGGGAGCCTAAATCCCAACATATGCACACATATATTAAATACCAGTCTATAGTTGAAAAGTTGTTAAATTTAAGATAAAGTAATTAAGTTTTATTTTTTGTAGTCAGGATAAAATATGTTGGAAGTAACATAAAAATAGGCTTTGGAAAAAAAAAGGTACAAATTAAATAGGTTAAACAAGAAAGTGTATATTAGGACATTTGGATGCTTTTTGGAGTCGTGACTTTATTATCAGTAGGTTGAATTGTGGCGTGTAAAACCAAGTTGAAGATTGTGGGTCAAACCACATTTTGAAGACCTTATGTCATTGTGCAGCACTAATTATATATAATTGATTTCTAGTTTTAACATGCCATCGGTTTCAGAATGTTGATGATTATACTTAATATTATATATATATATAAAATATAAGAAATTGAAGTCAGACACCACCACTTTAGACCTTCTCTTTAACAACAGTGTATATAAAATAAGAGATGAGAATGAAATTGGAAAAAAAAATTAATTTATATATAGAGAATTATTCAGCCAGAAATTATGGTTGGCCAAGTATTGGAAGGAAAGGAAAAAACAAGTAGGTAATTTACAAAATTCTCCTAAAAAGTAAACATTGTTATTCTATACGTAACGGTAAGAGGGGAAAATTTGGTCGTTTCTAGGTAGCTGAAATTTTCTGATACGTCTTCTTTCTTTTACCTTTTTTTTCCATTAATCCATTTGCATAAAGTCAATTTCGCTCTTATCAGGCCCCAGACGCCACGACAATCTATTTGCCTTTTAATTAACTTATCAGTCTTTTATTCTTATTACGGTTTCAAAGTTTTTTCCATCACACTCGTTTATTTTTCATCACCTGATGACTATATAATTATATATATATATATATATATATTAGAAACACTTTAGACACTAGGGTAATACTTTTATATTTGAATAACAGACTATGTAACTGCCAATAAAATAAAAATCTGAAAAGATGGCGTCCTTAACTTATGGTGAACAACTTGGGCAATGGGTTAATGAGGGACTACCCAAATTGGTCAATTGCCAACACACACACACACTGGATATATATAGAGAGAGAGAGAGAACGAACAATGGGATTAATGAAAACGGGTGGTTGAGATTAAACAACCTTGTTAACTGGGGGAAATATTAATACTTTATAGTATTCCGAAGCACTGGTTTTAAATCCGGATCGGTGACCCGGCGTTAAAATTAATCAAGTCCATAAGTCAATTTAGGGTTGAATTTAAAAAAAATAACATTTTTTACTTTTTTTAAAAAAAATTTATATTAACAACCCTATAATCTTTTCTCCTTTACTGATTTAGTTTTAGTTTAACTCCAATTTAACCTATTAAGCTTTAATCTAATACACCAACTGATTTAGTAGCGTCCTTACTTTCAAGGATCATACAAGACTTAATAAATGCTTTTTGAAAACAGTGAGAAAAGTGAATAACTTACTTAAAAAAAATTAGCAGGCTATTAAAATGTAAAGAAGAATGGTAGGAGAAGTGAGGCGACGGAGGGGGAAGGTGGTGATGTGGTACTTGAAATTTGAAAATGATGATGAGGGAAGTGGAACAGGAGTCAACGGGTGGGGCCGGGGGAGGCACGCGGGTGAGACATGTGGGACCCACTTGAATTCCGCCGAAGCCTTCAGCCTTCAGGCTTCAGAGTCAGAGCCCCTGACCTGAAACTGAAAATGACTCCCTCCCTTCTTCATCAGTTGGAATATTCTCTCTCTCACGTCTCCATCATTTCCACTACTCTATTAATCTCCCCGCCACTACAAATATCATACTCCTATTACCATGCTCAACAACACAGTTGATCTTATATATATATGTTAAGGATCTGATTATATTATTATTAACTACTCGCACACGTGGGAATATATGTGCAATACTACTGTATTATTAGCAGATATATTATTATCTGGTGAATTGTTACTGTAATTTCTTTAGTGAGAGGCGGCCTCAGATTCTGATTCAAAAACAATTGGTTTTCTTGTGACAAATAAAGATACACCGAAGATCTAATAGTTAGCTAGCTAGGTTTTATTTTATTAGCTTGCCAACCTACCTTTGTTAGAAATAATAAGTAGGTGTGTCATAAAAAACAAGTTTTATATTATTTGAGATTGTGGGGTCCAGATAATGATTAATCATGGACTATTAAATAAGCTAAGAAGAGGAGTGAACTCGTACAATGTTGAGCCACAAAGAAATCAGGCAATTTTCCCTAAGTGTGAGTTAGGAGTGGACTAAGTGTATTTATTAAAAATCTCTAGAAAATATATTTTATGAATATATTTTAATATTTTATTTTATCATAGAAAATAATATAATGTTGGGCTCTTTATGTTCATAAGACACTTATCAAAATCTTTTTTTCATTGCTATTAGTGCCATATTTATTGAGGAAAAAAAACAAGACGTTGGGCTTTTTAATGGTTCCATTGATTGCATAAAACATATAAAAACTAATTCATTATATTGGATTAAAGCTGCAAACGTATATCACAATGAAAACACCAACGTTGGAAACCGCAAATGGTAATTGATTTTATGTTCAATGTTAAAAATTTTTAGGTTATATAAGGAGCTTAAATTAAAGGTTCAAGACACCCACTTAGCTCTTAAAATGATCTAGCTCCTCTCTTCCTTCTCTAGCATATTTTGTATTTATTGAGTTCTATCACCTTCCGGCTTACCCTATTTTTATAGGAATGATTCGTTTAATCTTGGGGAGTGCCGCAACTTCTTTTACTAATAGTTGCGGAATAGCTCTTACGAATAATGTCCTTGGGCACAACTCAGATCAATTTTTATTTGTAGGTGTTGCTAATGCTGATTGGACTTGCACATAGTTAGGAATAACTGGAAAGTTCACCAAGTTGCGTGATAATTTAGAAGCTACCGCCAACCGCCTTAACTTAAAATCACAATTTAATTTCATTACGTTATTAGTTATGATTAATTATAGTATTGTTGCGGGTAACATAGTTTTTGTATGTAGGGACTCCTTATGTGTTTCTTGCCCAAGGAGTTTATTATTTGTTACTTTGATATACACATATATATATATGTGTGTGTGTGTATGTTATGAGCAGATGAACGAAGTTGGCTGTGCTCACACGCAGCTTAACTTGGTCAATCACATTCCTCAATCAGTGGGGGGCGTCACTCCTCGAATTATGACAAATTAAGCCTTTACTTTTCCTATGTTTACCATGCTAACCTCTCTCTAATAACCTCAATTTTCAGTCCAATAATATGCGCTTAATTAATTTCTACACCACGGTACCGTGCGCTATGCAAGGAGCAATATATATATATATATCAGGCGAAATTAGGGTACCGTTGTTTATTTATTAGGTCATCAGGGGTGCGTCTTAAAAGTTTAGTGGCTGTTTCTGACATCTATATCTAATGAAAGTTTATATGAATTAATATTGAAATTATGGCTGAGTGTTTAATTTGGAGCATTATAAGTTTGACCCCAGCAAACGATGACAATTAAGACAAGGTTCTAAAAACTCGAAATCTTGAACCTTCACTGGGTTTGGATCCCAGAGCGTCTTTATATATATATATATATATATATATTACTAATTAGTTAATTAATTAATTACGTTTATGTTGACCTATATCCATATATAATTAATAAGCAGCCTCTGCCTATAATGGTGTATATGCATTCTTCATATAGTGTATATATTTCCAAGACGGAATAACGGATCCCCTCAACACACACACGCATAAGATTTGTTTGTATATATGCCCTATAAATAGCTTATATATATGTTTGATTGGTTGATTGTCCGAATAAAAACAAATACTTTGGGTCTTTGATATTGGGAGCCAACAAACTATTATGCTATACGTGGAAGGCATTAAAGCTACTATACTAAACAACAGAATTTCCCTATAATTAACAAAATCATGCATTTATCAATCCCTACACACACATATAATAATTATGCTTAATTAATTATAATGCCAAATGGGTGACCAGAAATTACAATCTGGGACAAATCTCCTGATTAATATCCCCGCAAATCACATGTACAATATTAATTGCATGCATGCTAGATAGGCCACCATTTTTTGATGCATTATTGGCTATGTTTGAGGCAATCATTAACAGGCAAGTCATGGATCATCCATATATATATATGTGTGTGTGTGTGTGTGTGACACAAAACATATGTTTGGAAGCAAACTTAGGCCTCAATGCTGCCCTAATCATTCTCAACAGTTGGGATCTATATTATTGTAGTGGTGGGAATATATATATATATATATATATAGAGAGAGAGAGAGAGACTTACACGCACATATATCATATATGGAAATATGAGGTCATATTGGAGTAAGCTTGAGGTGTGCTTGCTAACAGACAAAATTGGGACAAAGGAGAGATGTAAAATAAAAGATGTGAAGGACAGAAAGTAGTGAGTGGTGACCTCCTCCACATGATCAGTGAGGAAAGGGGACAAAGCCACACGATCCATCAAATTGAACCATTACAAACCTCAAACAAATTTGTCTAGTACAACATCAACCATATAGATTCATTCATCAGTACTCTCTCTCTCTCTCTCGCTCTCTCTCTCTCTCACACACACACACAAGACTTGACAGGTGACGATGACGAACGTACGAGAAGGTTCACTTTAGGTTTTATCATTTTGTGTTAACCAGGTGACGTGTTTGACTTGTTTTAATGTCCTCCATTTCAATAAAGCTCTGTTATTTTTAGGTCAGGTCAACCATATATAAAGATGATGAAGAGGGGCGTGCACATTGGAATATATTGAAGCGCGCGCACACACATATATATGTATGTATATGTGCCTTGCACGCCAAAGACTCGTAATAATACCTGTGGCAATTGGATCGCGCATCGCTTAGCATGAAACACCGAATTGACTCGATCTGTAACTAAATTAACATATTAATTATGTAGGACTAATCAAATTGAACTAGTTGATCAAGATGAATATATTTGATGTGTAAGCTAAGATATTTTTAGAAAGCGTGGTCGAAGTTAATGAGAACGATAGGATGGATTCTGGGTGGTGGGGCATGTTCGGGTAGCTACCTAGGCAGTGCTTAGTCATAAGTCAACAATCATAAGCTTTTAATTTAAGTCAAATGATATAATTTCGGAGGTTGACTATTGGGAGAAGATGAACCTTCGGGAGCATATTGAATGGTTTATATTCCACAAAGAGAGCCTTTGACTTCAATTAACCAATCGCCATTTTCATTTCTCATTCAAACCTTAGCTTTCTTGTTTTGTTTTCCCATCTTGTGTGAGGCGCGTGCTAGCTTGTATTATTTTCCTACCCTCCCCATAAATAATCAAGTAACTCACATTCCAATTCTCATTGTATTCCTGATTAATAAGGATATATATATTGATTATAATATGTGAAGATGAAAAATTGAATCTAACTTCTTAATAGATATTAATTAATGAATTGAAGCGTATCGTTTTAAATTCAATGATTTAGTTTGCCTTTTCAGACACACGTAAATTTAGTTGTTCAAATATATGTCTGAATACATGCATGTGTCTGTTGGAGACAGTCGACGACTTTAGAAAATGAGTGTATATGGATACATGATAAGTATCATGGTATAAACTCAGCTCTGATCTTTAATTAAGCTTTGCCGCTAACTAATTTCAACAAATAATATTCTCTCGATTAAATTTTATTTTATTCCTTTTCGTCCTTTTCGTTTTTTTTTTTGGGGTATGCACACCTACCAAAACATATCATTATTTTGTGGAATGGAGATATCCCTCCCTCCTCATCAATCACATATAATTTATAAAACGAAACCAACTAAGAATTCCACTTGATTCATGTTAATTGCCGCGTTCACACTAATTCGTTCACGGCTTAACAAAGCTCGCCAGTTTACTTATTTATTTAAGAAAAAGTTGTATCTTCCAATAGGAATTAGAAAATTAAATGTCATGTATATATATAATATTTAAAGAGCGAGAAACAAGGAAAACAATCCTTTTCAATATATAAAGACACGAGTGGTTAGATGGACGCACAGCTTCCAGAACACCCGATCGAAAATTAATTTATTTCTCAGTGAGGGCGTATAAATAATTTTATCACTATCATTGTATATTTATGCTTTTAAGATATGAATATGGCCGACACTAGCTAGGATTCGACGTTGTTCAATTACTTATGGCACTACTATAATTAACATCTTGTCTACGAATTTTCTAGTTTATCATAAAATCACAAAATGTACGTAGGAGTATGTATATGTTCGTGTTTTCCTTTTTTAAAAATGACCTAAAATATGTCAAAATTCTCTAAAGTTTATGACTTGAGGGAAAGTTAAGGGACATAATGCTTTTGATGGTATTTATCCCTTCATGTAATTAAAAAGGCATAATGTTTACCCAACCCTCTAATCCCCCAGCAACCACAAGCGCGCGCAACTTTTTGTGTTATTATATTTATAACATATTGATGAATTAACTGTCCTCCTCTTATTATTACCCCTTCCTATTGTAAATATTAGATTTAGTTTACTGTTTTTTGAGATGTTAAGTAAGATAAAAAAGTTATTTAATTATATCATATATATATATATATATATATATGTAGTTGATCATTATATTACATATTGGTTTATAAGTTAAATAAAATAATTTGAAGATGATGACACTTTTAAATAAGTTAAAATATCTTAAATAGCTTTCTTAGAGTTCTCCAAAAAAATTAATTGAGTCTACCTAGCTAGTGGTATTAGAAATCAGCATGTTGGTGGTGGGCTAATTAATTAAGTACGACCATGTCTCTCTTCATTGACCCAAGAGGGGTGATTTAATTTGAGAATAAAACGTGTGTTGAATTTGAGCTGTAATTGTTTTTATATGAAAAAAAAAAAGATGACGGAGACGATATTATGATGGTGATGACTGATAATCCCAAAAAAAGAAAATAATAATTTGACTAAGAAGGAGCCAAGATAGTGGAGTTTGTGTCTCGTCGGCCAATATTTTTTTAAAAAAAAATTGAGACTTTGGTTTTGATATTGGGATGGTGGGGTTGACAAGTTTGTTGACCCTCTTCGATGAGACATTCCTTATACTTCAACTCATCATCCTTCATTTTTTGAATTCCCCTTCTTTTCTTTTGTCCTCCTCTCCTTCTATATATTCCCCTCAGCCTTTGTTTCATTAAAAAAGAAATCCATTCTTATTTTTAATGATTTAAAATATTGTTTAAGCCCTGTTTCAATTAAATACATTAAAGAATTATATAAGTTGAACAAAGTTGTTATATATATATATATATATATTTACATATATTATGTATAGAATAATGATCTTTAGAGCTGTGATGTTGGGACGGCAAGAATATCTTTTGATAGTTAATTGAAGGAGACCTGATGGAAAAAGCTGAGGACGACAATTTTGTTAAAACAAGAATTATTGTCATTATCTCAAGTTTCCTGCTTCTTTACGAATGTCTTAGATAATAGCAATTTGACATGCGTGACGCTGTCAACTAGTTTCTTTAATTACTCTATCGCCTCTGCCACCTTTCCTTTCATAAAGTATATTGATAAGTCATCAACCCAAATACATAATTTAAATTAAAAATATCGTTTTACTTATTATAATTATATCCAATCTAGCTATGCTTTTTCATAAAATTGTAATTCTAATTGGGTTGGTTAAATATGTGAGGTGTAAGTATTCTCACTTTCAACATTAACAAGTTTTAATTAATTACGTCCACATTATATTAAATAGACCAGAAGACAATGATTATATATAGTTACTAATGATCACAACGTACAACTACAAGTGCTATACACATGCATATATGTATAATTAACCATGTGTAGTTAAGGAAGAGTAAATCAATAAATTAAATTGACACCTATCATCAATTAACTTTTAACATTCAACAAGATGCATCATTATTGATTATCCATGATTCCAACTTAGTAAAATAGCTGGGAAGAAATTAGGAGGAGTCTACGAGTTAATAAGTGAATAACCTCAGATTTATGAGCACATTGAACCTTCCAGTTTTGTAGCAATGTCGTTGAGCACCATTATATGTAATCTTAGTATTAATAGTTATCATTAGTATCTCACCTACACAGATTCACTGAATATGTAGCCAATCAAACTCAGCCGCGTGGGTCAGTTGCTAGGCCAACAGCTGCTGCACAGCATGACCTCACATTTACGTCACTAATCTATTTATTCACAAAACTATTTCTCTCTTTTTTTTAGGGCAAAAAAACTATTCAGGCTTAATTTTCCTGAAAGAGTGGGTTATGGACAGCGACGGCAAAGGGATTTGAAGATAAACTATTTAATTATGATTTTTTTAAAAAAAAATAAGTAAAAGAAAAATATTCTCCAACTACGTACGGATTAGTATTTAACCATCAAATAACTCTGAAATCTATGTCGCAGTTTGTAATAATCGTTAAATATTTATTTCTGAATTTAATCGTGGAATATTGACCATCATGTCAAATTTTGTACCGGACGATAACTTATTTTAATATGTGTATGTATTTCTTTGTTTGTTTGTTTGTTTTTTTTTTTCCTTTCATGTGTGTACGCATTTCTACATATACATATTTTAAAGAGCAATGAATATTATTAATTAAAGAAGCCAAGGTAATGAGAGTATGTAGGGCCTTGAGGTATATAACTAATGATTGAAGTAGGGAAAAAGAATAAATACAATGGACCTACCCCTCCTTTTCTGTTACTCTCCTCAGTCATTATTCAAATCCAAGCCACCTCTCTTCTACTTTTTTTCAATTATAAATCAAAATGAATTTGCTTCTTCTTCACATTATTTCCCTCTCATGATCCATTTATTATTACTAATCTTTCAGTCTCCCCATATTATCATGCTTTCTACTGTTATGAAATCAATTCGTAGGTATTATATATATATATATATATATTCAAACGTTTTGATGATTTTCATTATAAGAGTTCAGTAGATTTGGTAAAGATCTCCCGATTATAAATTATCTACTAATGGCGTGTCAAAAAAAATTATCTACTAACAAAAGCACTTGTGTAGGTATTTCGGAGGCATAGAGATAGGCTAATAGGGCCCAATTGATGGGCTTAAGCCATTCTGGGTAATCTACTTCAGAAATAAAGTTGCAAGCCCGTTAGAGAATAATGGGACCATAGAAGGCCCAAGAGACTTTGATTGAAATAAAATACTGACCCTTGATTTCTTTGCTTTCCAGTATTTTAGTAAGTTTCAAAGAAGGCAAAAGCTGAGAAGTCCTAGGCTTCAAATCAAACCAAGAAACCTTAAAATCTTTGTTTTTTGTGCATAGACATTTATATCGTCAAGATATGTCGAAGTTTGGTCCAATGGCCATGGTATTTTTGAAAGCGGTATATACATTAAAGGAAAGAGATACAATTCTTTGAGCCAAGATATACATGCATATGTCAAGTTTATGAGACTCAACTTGCAGGTTTTTTGGGTTGAGATATAAGACCAAGGCTACTTAAAACCCTTTTATATATAAAAGGAAAAAAACCTGGAGAAGATAAGCACTAATAATCTCCAATATGCTTCAGACATGTATTCCTAGTTGCCGCCAATAAAAAAGACCTGATGATATGTGCATGGTTATAATCAATTTTCCACTGTAGATGGTAATGATGGCTAGAAAAGCTTTTGGTTAACAATAATACTTTTATCAAATCAAAGCGGATTCTAACCGCACACATCGAGAACCATTCCAACCTCAAACTACATGTAATGCAATGCATACAGACATTATTAGGATGTAACTTAACGTTCTTATGTTTTTGTCCTTTGCCTTTGTTTGAAGAGAGACAACATCCTATGGCACTGTTGTTATCAATATAATTTTAAATGATTTAACGTTCTAGCTGCAGCTAATAGCTTAGCGATCGTGAAGCAGCTTACCATTTAATTAGTGACTCGTACTAATCAAATTGTCTATTTGGTTAATGCAGATAAGCAGACTACTATGCGAAGTCAATATTGTCTCTCTAGTCACATCAATCACTTCACTGTGATGTTACATTAGTTATTATGTGCGGATTGATACCGAGAGTCGTAAGAAAGGAAAAACATCAGAATCGCAATATGAAATAATAACGTAGTTAGATGTTCAAATCATATCTTGATTCAGGTGATAATATTAATTAATCATTGCTCATCATGTGCGTGCCGTGTTAAAACTTAAAACTAGGGCTTCCTGCTTGTTTCCATAGCAGCAGAACGAATAAGTCATTAAGCAAGCAGCTATATGTATAAGCCCATCAACTCTTAATTTATAAGATTTGGTTAAAAATTTAATTTAATTTTAAATATAAGATTTTTTTCACTTTGTCTCTTATATTTAATCATTTTTTCTTAAATTATCCATATCAATATTTCTTTAATTAGAATTAGACACACAATGATTCAAATACATACACAGAAAGGATCTACTTCTTCTTACTTCCTATAAATACATATACAAAGAGAAATGGTGGATCTGAAATTGTAAATTAGGGATATTTTTGTAATATATCATGTGATATTATAGCAATTAATTAATTCAACTAATATTATTAATCCCTTCAAAAATAATAGTCAACTAGTTATTATGGAGTATATATATATAAAAGCCACCAAGACACTAGGCATGAGCACAAAGTTTTACATCTCTTCACGATACAAGAGAAAGCAACATAATATCAGTATCAGACAGAAAAAAGAGAAAGCACGGAGAAGAAGAAAGGCATTCTGATCTGAAGTTCAAAATTATTGGTATACGTCGTTTCAAATTCAAAATAGTGGCGTGCATGAATTCTGAAACAACTATATATCATGAGAGAAGAGTTCTTAAAATGCCAATGAGGAAATTAAATACTCCCTTCAGTTTTAATTATAAGGACTCGTTGACTTTTTTAAAAAATTTTAAGAAAATCATAAGAAAGCTAATTATATTATTTTAAAATATTAAAATTTATTGTTGTTCTTCAAATTATGTTGTTTGACTTATGAACTAATATATAATGTAATAAAACTCAATATATGATATGATTAAATAATATAATTAGCTTTTTTAAAATTTTCTTAGGATTATTTAAAAAAGTCAACTGATCTTTATAATTTATAATTAAAACTTGAGAGAATATAATTAAAAGCGGTTGGTTCAGATTCTGAAAAATCTTTGTCCAACTGAGCTTTGGGCACGTACAGACGTTGGTTGAAGGAAACAGAACTTGACAGCTAACTTTGTTTTTTTGTAGTAATAGCGTACTGTGTCATGCGTTTGTTTTGCATAAAGTGGGACACACAAGGAATATAATCCTAATTCTTGATTGTTATCAAACCATAGTGCCAAATGGTAAATAATTTTGCATTCTTTATTGCATTAATGTTTGATGGTGCATGGTACACCCTAAGTACTGATGAGCAAAGCATGCACGAGTTTTCATCTCGTACAGTACAGGACGAGGATCTTCTTGTCGATCGGTGAAAAAAGCCTCCACTAGCCATAAGAATAACTAAAAGAGCATTGAAACATGAACAACAATCCAAGTTGTCTGATCTTTTTTTTTTTTCTTTTGGCAGTAAGTCACCCCACTTCCCCACACCGCACATTACTGTCTAGTGCCAAAATGAATCAATAAATTTTGAAGTGCAAATATCTGTCAAAAGTATATTTGTAGATTGTGGTGTCTACTCTCTGTCCTCCCGCTGAACTAAATTACAAACAGCTTACCTATTGCTCCTAGAGTTCTTAATATATGACATATTTTAGGAGTTAATAATAATCATAAACATAAGACATAATCTTTTGTTAATTGTTTTTTTTTTTAAATTTACCCTTATTGATGTTCCTTCTTCAATAATATTTGAAGGAAGAGATAGAAAGTAGAGAGTTAAAAAAAAAGATTAGGATGTTTTAGAAAATATATGCAATATAATAAATAATTTAACTAACTTCCTTGATATTAGGGGATAGATTAGTTTTAGAATTAGTTATAGTAACAAGATACAATAACAAATTTAGTTGAATAGCTTTGTGGATGTACAGTTGTCACTAACTTATCATACTTATGCATATATATAGACACATGTACCATTGTTTTTAGATCGAGTAATAATATTCAGTTCATTTTGTTTTTCATCTTCTCTTCCTTCTCAAGTATGGTATCAGAGCAGAAAAATTATTGATTTCAATTCATCTATTCGTTCTTACTTCCTCCTCTACTTCTACTTCATTTGTTCATGGCTAATCCTCTATTATATTGTCCAGTGGTCATGCTTCAGATACTGATTCTTTGGTAGATGCACAGAATGTCGCAAGTCCATGTTACTTGCATTCTAACAAAAATCCTTCTTTAGTTTTGGTTTCTCCTGTACTCTCTGTCCCTAATTACCATTCTTGGGCATAGGCTATGAAGATGGAATTAATGTCTAAGAATAAGACATAATTTATTGATTCTTGGTTTCGATTTCAAGTTCTGTCGATATGCTTTTTCCAGCATGGGAGAGGTGTAACATGATGGTGCTTTCCTGGCTAACAACGCCTTTATCTCCAACCATAGCATAGAGATTTTTATGGATCGATAGAGATTGCGATGTGTGGATAGATCTCTATGATCCTTTTTCACAAAATGATATGTGTTGTCTTGCTGATTTACAAGAGAAAATCCAAAACTTACAAATAGGGCGATTTGACTGTAAGTGCTTATTTTACCAAACATAAAATTTTTTGGGATGAATTCCTCATTTTAAGATCGTGATTACATGTTCTTGTTTTCCTTAATGTCATTGTGGTGTTGTTGTGGCTTATAAGAAGCACATGGATCAAGATTATGTGATTTAGTTTTCAAAGGGCTTGAGTGATTAGTTTTCTACATTAAGTCTCATATCATGTTAATTGATCCATTACCACATATTAACCGTGTATTTTCTTTAGTGGTTCAACAGGAATGGGAGTTAGGATTTTAGGGCACAAAGGTTGTTACCTTGCTTAGTAAAACTACACCATCATGGTATCCTTCTTCTGGTTCTCCTAAGCCTAATTCTCAAGGTTCAATGAAATTGTGTACCTATTGTGAGCGACCTAGACATATTGAAGTGGCATGTTACAAGAAGCATGGATTCCTACTAGGGTTTAAATTTCACAATTCTTCTGTTAATGCTATTTCATTTGAAACTATAGAGACTAGTCAATCACCTACTGAGCCTCCCAAGGCTATTGGTTCATCTTACAGTTTCTCTCCAAAACAATATCAGAAGTTGTTGGCTCTAGTTCTGTAACATCCCACTTTTCAGGACCCTTACCTTACCTTATAGTGGCCTTTGGAAGCACTAACGTGTCCATATGTCAAAATAGAGAAATTAAAAATTTTGACACAGACATAGCAGCGGAACAACTTTTCTCATTAACAGAGGCAAAAAAACAAGAATATATAAGATACACTGCTCATATTATACATGATTACATGTCAAGAAATAGGAAAATATAACTCTATCCCTAAGCTCGTTCCCTTATCCTGCCTCTTTCCGAACTTCCACCTGCATTATGGAGAGGTAAGGTTTCTTGGGAAACCTTAGTAGCAGAATCATAACTAGGAACCACGTAATGCAATGCATTGCATACTATAAGCAATGCTCATATTTTACCTTTAGTACCCTCTCTCTCAGCACATACTGTGTATTGGGAGCCTGCACGTGACTCGACCTAAACTCAAATTCAAACAACCAAGGCATAAATAGGGAGTCATACTTCTTATGTATACATGCTAACACAACCAGAACACAGCATACAAGCATACAACAAACAGCAGACAACACAAAGCAATACAGGTTAAAGGTACAGATTGTTGCTACCGTATACTCCTCGCACGGTGTACGAGCTTTGTTCTTGCTGTTTCTAGCGCTAGCAGATTATTGGTATGCCTTTCTATTACACCTATACAGACCACAATAAATCTTGTTATTGTATGCCCCAACCGATATACTACCGCCATTCCTTCCCTATATTCCCTAGGGTCCTAGTTCTCTACTACTTGAACCGGGTCCTTCCCCTTCCTTTACCGCATCCATCTCCTACCGGCACCCCTCTACCATTCACCTTGAGCAGCTCGAGTCCCCTGCTGCTGGCTCGTCCCACTGCCCTGGTCAAAATAGTTAGGCAGCATCTCCCCTTAGATGTGCTTACTAGACCTCTAAACTGTTGGGCAGCACCTCCCCATAGAAATTCCTAGTTCTGTCCAGGATCGTCAGACATCACTTCCCCCTAGGAAATACTATCTTAGTTTGGGACCATTAAACAGAACCTCCCCCTAAAAAAGGCTATCTTAGCTCGGGACATTCGGATAGCACCTCCTCCTAGGAAAGGCTATCCTAGTCCGGGACAGTCGGGCGGCTCTTCCCTTTAGGAAGGCTTGTTTTAGCCTAGATAGTTAAACAAAACCTCCCCTTATGTTCACTATCTAGGCATGCTCAATTGGACAGAACCTCCCTCTAACTACTCTAATAATTGCTTGAAATTAAAGGAATTCACAAGAGAGAGGGATTTGAAACTTATTGGACTGAAAACCGGACCAAGACCGCCGGAATTTCCATCGGAAGAGGCTTATTTGAGAGAGGGCAAGAGAGCACTTTATGAAAGGAGGGGAGCACGTTTTTTGTGAAGAAAAATGGGGGAGAGGGAGCTCTTATTTATAGGGAAGGCAGATGGGTCAAAGTGCAAATATTTATTGGGTCTTTAAGTATAATTTTCCTGAAAACTTTTTCACTTTATTGACACGTGTTTCCTTCCACAAAATTATATTTTCTCACATGAAAAAAATATGCCTTCTTGACTAAGGCAAGGCTTGGCCACATCCATGTGGGGCCCAAGGGGTCTATTAGTCTCAATTTATACCGATAATTCTGTCTGATCGACCCGAAAATTGGAAAATTTTTGAAAATTCTGTAGTCATCTAAAAATTCTGAAAAATTCATAGTAAATCCATAAAAGTTCCATAAGGATACTTTTAAAATTTTATAATTTTTAGATGTCTAAAAATCTCAAAATAAATTCCTCAAAAAGTCCATTTTTCGGTAATTAGCCAATTTCAGCTGATATCTCTGGACTTTTTTCGAGCCTTTAACCAACTTTATGATTCTTCCAAATAACATACTAATTTTGTCAAATCCCTTTCCAGAACATTGAGGTCCCAAAATATCTGTCATGGCCAATGATCTGATCCAGCCAAAATATTCGCAGATCCCTAAATTTTTCTCGGACCTCCAAAAATTATTCTGATCACTCTATATTGTTTCGGACGCCATATACTATATGTGGGACTATTATGGGAGCTTTCGGGGACCTTAGACTTGTCCACATTTTGACTCGAAACTTTGTGGAACTTTTTCTCTTTACACATAGATCATTACCTGAGTTTCACCTCAATTGTTGTGAAATATTTCAGTCCTCTACAGACTAAGGCCCTTAACTCATCTTAAATACCTCATCTAGGTCTCCAAAAATATCAAGGTATGACCCTTAGTCTGACCGAAAAACACTATTTTATTTTGGCCAAAATACCCCTTTTTTGCCTACAAAAATTATGGGATGTTACAAGTTTAGCAGGATACTACATCTAATTCATCTTCATCCTCCATTAATCATGTCTTTACTTCTGGTATGCCAATTACTTGTGCTATTACATCCTTTTCTAATGATCCAAGAGCCACAGATCATGTTTGCTCTTTTCTACCTTTATTTTCATTTATACCAAGATTCATCCTATTTCAGCCAATCTACCTAATAGTTCTTGTGTTCTAGCTTCTTTTTGCAGCACTATTTGTTTCTCTAATTCATTTTATATCAAGGATTTTTTATTTGTTCCTGACTTTTGCTTTAATATCATTTCAATTTCTAAACTTACCACTTCTTTCCTTGGTGATGTTTCTTTTCAAACGTCCAGTGCTTTATAAGCCTCCTGTCATCATGGAAGATGACTGGTTCTACTAATGTGTTTGAAGGACTACACATCATGAAGCATCCTGCTGGTTCTCTATCACACCTTATCAGTAATATCCCTACTTTATCATATTGTTCGACTCTCTTTTATATTTGGCACTTTTGTTTAGAACACTTGTCTAATTCTACTTTTTACTCTACACATAAACATTTTTCTTATGTTCCTTTTAATTCTTCTTTCACTTGTTGTGATGTTTGTCATTTTGCAAAATAGAGAAAATTACCATTTCTTGTAAGTCCTACCAAATCAAATAAAATTTTTCATTTAGTCCGCATGGATATTTGGGTCCATATCATTTACCTCTGTACATTATCACAAACATTTTCTCACTGTGGCTGATGATTACTCCCAATATACAAGGGTTTATCTACTTCAACAGAAATATGAAGTGGGCGATATCATTAAATCTTTCATTCATTTGGTTCATACTCAGTTTAATACTTCTATGCAGATTATTATATATGATAATGGACCTAGATTTACATTGAAATCTTTATTTGCTGTACACGGTATTATCCACCAAACTTTTTGTGTTAAGACACCTCAACAAAATAGTAAAGTCAAAAGGAAACATTAACATATCCTTAATGTGGCTATTTCAAGCACACTTACCTAAGGTTTATTGGTTATATGTTGTTACTCATGCGTGCAGTTTACCTTATTAATCGCCTGCCTACTCCCATTTTGAATAACAAATGTTCTTTTGAACTTTTGTATTGTATTTCTCCTTATTTTAATTTCCTTAAGGTCTTTGATTGTCTTTGCTTTACCTCTACTCTTAATTAGCACCTACAAAATTTGATCTACGTGTTACTAAAAGTGTTTTTCTAGGTTTTAATCTGGTACCAAGGGTTATGTTACTCTTGACATGCATACTTGCCAAATTTTTGTTTCTCAAAACGTGACTTTTCATGAATCCATCTTTCTATTTTGTAATTCAGATTCTCCTTCTTTGCCTGATTCTATCTCTTTACCACAAGAATTCCTGTCTTAGATTTTCCTTATCCACTAACTTCTTGTTCATCTTTATTTCCTAAGTCTTGTTCTTTTTCATCTTCTTTCCCTTCTTTACCACCTATGCCCAGACATTCTTTTAGACCTAAGAGACCACCCAATTACCTTCTTGATTATCATTGCACACTTCAATGTACATAAGCTTTACTAGATTCTCTTAAGGCAAGTAGTTTTCACACTCTTTCTCATGTTGTCATATTCTCATCTTTCTTCTAATCATCGTCACTTTGCTCTTTATATCTCTATTGATGATATACCTAAGACACATTCCCAAGCTATTACGCATGAGGGTTGTCGGTCTTCTATAACAACTGAATTAGATGCTTTATAGCATAATCATACATGGGTTCTAACTAATTTACCTCCCGGTAAACGTCCTATATGCTATAAATGGGTTTTTTTCTAATAAATATAACTCAAAATGGTAGTCTTAACAGATATAAAGGTCACTTGATTGCTCAAGGTTATACTTAAGTTAATGAGAAAGATTATAATGACACGTTTTCTTCTATTGCTAAACTTACTACTATCATATTGTTACTTGCTCTTGTTGTTGCCCACAATTGGCATCTCAAGCAGTTAGATGTCAATAACCCATTTTTTCAAGGTGATCTTAATGAGGAAGTATATATGTTACTTCCTCCTGGTTTATTTGTTTCTTCTCCTACTTAAGTTTGCAAGTTGCAGTGATATCTTTATGGTCTTAAACAAGCTAGTTGACATTAGTTTTTTAAACTTTCTCAGACTCTCCTTTCACGTGGTTATCATGCTTCTCAAGTTGATAACTCTTTTGTTCATTCGTAATACTGATACTTCTTTCACAGCTTTGCTTGTTTGCGTTGATGACATTATTGACAATTCTTTTACAATTAATGATTTGGGTCATCTAAAATACTTTCTTGACTTGGAGATTGCTGGGAGTTCTAATGGAATATCTTTATCTTAGAGGAAATTTGCTTTAGACATTTTATCTGATTTTGGTTTCCTAGTATGTAAACTTGTTTCTAGTTCTATGGATAGAAATTTGAAATTGGCTAATGATTCTAGTGTACCTTTAGACGATTGTTCATCTTATAGGACCTTAGTAGGGTGTCTATTATACCTCACGAATGCTTGATCATATATCTCTTTTGTTGTTCAGTAGCTGAGTCAATTCATTCAGGCTCTTACTGACTCTCATTTGCAAACTGCACATAGGGTCTTTCGGTATCTTAAGGGTGCCCCTGGTCATAGTTTTTTTTTCCCTACACAAGCTAGTATAAAACTCAATACCTTTAGTAATTCATTTTAGGTTAGATGTGTTGATACACAACAATCTATTACTAGTTTTTGTGGTTTTCTTGATCATGCACTAGTGACTTGGAAATCTAAGAAACAACAAACTGATTCTACCTCTTCTTCTAAGGCTAAGTATAGAGCCCTTTCTACTACAACATGTGAAATTTAATGGCTTAGTTATTTGCTAAAGGATTTTGGCTTACCTATCCTTTATCCAGTTTCTTTATATTGTAACAGTTAGTCGACCATACATATTGCTACTAATCCTACATTATATGAACGCACTAAACATCTTGAAATTTATTGTCATATAGTGCGTGAGAAAACTTAAGAGTAGCTTGATTCATCTTCTTCCCATCAAGTTTCAGGATTAGTTGGCTCACTACAAAAAAAACATCATTTATTGATGGAAACGAAATTACTGATGAAATATGTTCCGTCTCTAAAAAATATGTGGAAAAGTAGTTTGGAAATTACTAACAGACTTTTCTGTCGCAAAATTACTGACAGAAGAATTTTTTGTGGATAATTTATTTTATTAAAAAATAAAAAAAAATCCATGTGGACATCACCAGCGACTGCCTCCTCACAATTGCTCTCGACTAAAGCTCGAGTGTTTGCTGCGTGTCCTCTCCACCTTGTGCCACATTTCTTGTGAAATAATCGTTGAGTTTTATGACCAAAGCAAGACTCAAAGTATGGACCTCCCATGTGAATTGTGATGCCTTTGCTAGTTGAGCTGCTTTGACCATGTGCTATTTATTCATATAATAATATATATATAACATAATATTTAAAAAATGTAATATATATATATGTATATATTTAATATTAGTTATTTTATTTATCAATGTAAATATAATATCAAATATATATTAATATATTTCATTTTTTAAATATAATACTTAAAAAATGTTATTTTCTTATTTCATTTAAATATTTATTATTAATATAAAATATATTTTATATATTTAATATTTTATTAAATATTAAGTTCATGATATTTCTTCTTTTATTTTTTATTTTTCATTTTATATTATTATATTTTTTATTTTTATTTAATTGTATTATTTTAAAATATTACCGACGGAATTTTTTTCGTGGGTAATTACTAATGGATTACCCATAGAACAAATTCTGTAGATAAATTTATTTTCCCACAGAATTGTTTCGTCAGAAATCCCTAGGTGATATTACCCATAGAAGTTTCCTTTGAGATCCATCCATCGGTAATTCGTTCTGAAGATAATTCCATTGGTATTCAGATGTTTTTTTTTTTGTAGTGGCTGATATTTTTACTGAACCCCTTGCTCTTACTCCTTTTTGCACTCTTATCTCTAAATTGGGGATGATAGACATACATTCTCCAACTTGAGGGAGTATTAGGGAATAGATTAGTTTTAGAATTAGTTACAGTTTCAAGATACAGTAATATATTTAGTTGAATATATAGCTTAGTGGATGTACAATTGTCACTAATTTATCATACTTACTGTATATATAAAGACACATGTACCATTTGTTTCTAGATTGAGTAATAATACTCAATTCATTCAGTTTTTCGTCTTCTCTTCCTTTTCTGTAGTGGGTACTATTTTTTATATTTGTCAATCTTTTTTAATTTGTCTCTATTCATGTTCCCTTAATAATAATCAAAGAGAAGAATGAATTGGGGAGTTGAGGAAGATTACTAGAATGTTTAGAAAATTTATGTCATATTAACTAAAATTTATTAATTTAATTAAATTAGGTAAGTATATATTTTATTAAGCATCCACGGAGTATTGCTCTGCATTAAATATGAACTAATCATATTCACCGTTTACCAAAGCACTAAAAAACAGTGTTTGTCGTTTTTATTCACTATGCCAAGCAGAGTTTTGTATGTATTCACTTTGGAAAAGGACGAGTTTATGCGATCTTCGGTATTAAATTTTGAATTGTGTGAGAAATATTTGTGTTACTTTTTCACAATCACCCCTAGCATTTTTTTTTTTTTGGCTCGACCACACCCCTAACATTATTTAATGAAACGTTTAAACTAATAATGTTTTCTTACCCGAAAAAAATTAAGTATTAGCTAGAGATATTTGAGTAAGAAAAGAATATATATATATATATATAGAGAGAGAGAGAGAGAGAGAATGCCGAGGCAGTCAAAATGAATGCTTAAAAGGGTTCAACGGGAGGGAGTACGGTTTATTTGAAGCATGGTTTTCTAAAATGTAATGTTAAGATATGGTTGGCGAAATAACCAACAAATTAAAAGTGAGAGTGACACAAAAATTAAGCAATTCTAAACTGTCCCGCTCTAGCCTGCCCTAGCTTGCTAGAGATAAAAACGCACATTTTTGTTGCGTGAAACATCTTTTTATATATATTCTTTCAAAAGTTGTCTTTGTTTTGGTGGGGCCCCGCAACGTGAAGCAGGTGATTTAGCAGAGAGAGTCGAATGCAGAATGCAGATTAAAGCACGTTTCAAAACTACGAAAACTTTACTGTCTAAGGGAAATCAATCAAATATAAAAGATTATTTCAAAAGTTGTTTTTCTTAATTAACCTTCCATTATAATCGGATCTCTAATAGTCAAATAACGTTAGGGCCAGATTATTATATACAACTCCTTGATTATGATCATTATTTACCAAACGTGCATGCTATATATAGCTCTATCTACTATCTAGAGCTGGGTTTTGGTTGTGTACGTAATGAAGTGTAAATGTCAAAGTATACTGAGTTCGCATTCAGAAAATCACGTAACAACGTGTCGTTTGTTTAGAGTATTGATGAATATATACGTCCTTGCGTAGTTGGGCCTTGGCCCATCATTATGTACTCAAGTGCTATTTAGTTACACTGTTAAGATGTGCGAATGTACCAATACAGTTAGTGAAACTAAGTTAGTTGAGCTGTCACAAGCTAGTATAAATGACTATGTACTGGACTGTACCACCAAAGGTTTAGATCTGTTAGAGAGTTAAAATTCACTAGTTGATTAAAGATTTATAGGTAGAGGGTTTAGTGTGAGGGTTAGTATATGGGATGTGGAGTTCTCACAAAGAGGGGAGAGAAGTCTCTCTGCAAGAAGGAGAATAATTTGAGTCTCCTTCTAATTCCTTGGAGTTAGGGTTAGTTGATAATCACCTTCATGTGAGGGATGATCATTATAAAATCAAGTGGGTTATTTCATTATTATATTTAGAGCTTGTAATAATTTAGTGAAAGATTCATAATTTTATTGTTATGATTTATCATTTTGAATTGCTTAACAAGATCAGGTATGGAGTTAGAGACTTAAGGGGGACGCAACATCATTTAGATCGATAGGGGCACTGCCTGAGAAAGATGGTCCTCTCATACCTCGAATCTAGATTAGTTTGAACTTGTGGAGTTCTTATTGACAAGGGACTGACTAGGATACCAAATGCATAGCAAATTAAATAAAAAAATAAATAACAAGACGAGGTAGTGGTCAAGAGATGGATGATGATGATGAAGCTTTTGTTTTTGTTTTTGATAAAAGCCAAATTCATTAAACAAATTAGGTAAAATGATTACATATTAAAAGAGATGAGCTATAGATGAGAGATAGAGAAAACAGTAAGCTCAATAAAGTTTAAAAACCCAAACAGAAGGAAAGCAAACAGTCGGGCAAGAACAAACAAGATATGCAAATTATAAGATGATATACAGCAAACGAAGGATAGCCCCCATGCGAAACCACTAATGTGGATGAGAGACCAACAAGAACTAAGCACAAATCAATAAGTTGGTATTGTAGCACGTCTGTATATAAGCCACCTAGGTCAACCAATGAGAATGAATTGAAGCTTTTGTTGGTATATGGCGGAGGTGGTGATCGCTTAGCTATGTGTGCTGCTTTATTCAGAGACAAGACGATATATTAAAGGTAGAATAATGCAAGGAAGAGGCCGGTGAAATAGCTGTGTGCGCTGCTTCAGAGACAAGACGATGTATAAAAGGTAGAATAATGCAAGGAAGAGGCCCGTGAAAGAGAAAAGACCAAGTGGCCTGGGAAGCCAAAGAGAAAGTGATATTATTTTATGTCGTTGGAGTAAGGTAGTATTGGAAATGTTACACAACCCAGAAGTGGCAGACACAGACCCACACACGTATAAATAATTTGACTCATCACGAGCTTGAGGGTTTCACTGTGCACAGTGCACATGCATGTACGTAATACAGTTATTTGTTTTATAGGTTAAGGACATTTTTTTAGGGAAAGTTTTTTACCTATGAGTGATTTGGCCTTGGGAGCTTTTAGGAACAATTAAGATGCAAATTTGCTCTAGAAGTCTTAAATCTAATTTAAATAGAAATGTAGTACACGACATATGGGCTTTCGGAGTGAATTTTCATCTTAACAAAAATAACATAGATAACACGTAAATTATTAATTCAGCATATTTGATCAATAAACAGTTAGAATTAATAGAGTTAATGGTCAGGGCAAAATTGCACCCCTTCCATGACAAAATTTCCTATAGGTGAAAACTTTTAAAATAAAAATACGCTTTACCCCTCGTTTAACCAATTCAAGACTTTTGCTTTTCTTGTTTATGATGTCGATCTTGCTATATGCACACGTGCTACTCTTGTCGAAAAATCAAACATATTATTCTCTTCTCTTGGTTTCTCACACATGGTTATTTGATTTTCCAATCAAATTATACATGCGCGCATTATATATATATATATATATATATATTCAATTATGAATGTGCAAATGTCATTGTACCATTGTTATGAGCGACGTTTTCGTAATATTAGTAAGTGCCTTCCCTTGTTCTTCGCTAAATAAATTGGTAAATGTTTAATGGAAATTTTTTGGTAAGAATTATAAAGTACTCCACCCAGTCCTAATTATAAGGGCTCGTTGACTTTTTTGAAGAATCCTAGAAAAATCTTAAGAAAATTAATTACTTTATTTAATTATATCATATATTGTGTTTTATTTACATTATATATTAATTTATAAGTCAAACAACATAATTTAAAGAAAAACAACAATTTTTAATGTCTTCAAGTAATGCAATTAGCTTTCTTAAAATTTCATTATGATTCTTCAAATAAGTCAATGGACCCTTATAATTATGACCGAATGGAGTATAAACTTTAATCAAGCCGTCCATTCATGTTATTGTATATATAATTGGACAGATCTATTGTTATTATATAGTAAAATTATAAAGTTATTTAATAATCCCTCCCTCTCAAATTATAAGAAATGTTTTACCGAATCTCTTGGTTTGATAAACTGGCGGTTAAAAACAATAACTATGTTTACTTTTTTTTACAAAATTACGTTAGGAGATATGGAATAAGAGAGATAATACCCTTATTAAAGTCTACAACTCTCTCACTCCCTATCCTCTCTTTTTTCTTTAGGAATGATAATTTTTTTGTCAACACAAGCATTAATTCATTAATATTAAATAAGGGAAAAAGTGAAAAAAAAAACAATTAAAATACAATACATTCATCAAATATTTCTTATATTTTATGATAGAGCAAAGGTGACGTTGTCTTTTATAATTTAGGACGAATGGAGTATCATCTCTCTTTATTTAGACAATAATTAATTAGCGCTTTTTAAGAACTTTAGAGAATCTCTCCCCTTAGGAAGAAATTTATATGAGCGTTAGTTAGAGGTTCACGTACGTACCCAGTGAGCTAGCGTTTGGTTTTTAAATCGAGTAAAATTCCAAAGAATGCAAACATAAACAGATAACTCATGTCATATTTGAAAATTGAAAACACATTTCGCACGAAGAATTCATTGTTTTCTTACTTGATTTATAATGTAGACGTGTCATTAATTAATTCAACATGGCATGTTTTTAGACAAAAGCGCACCACAAAATTGGCGCCTTTTTCTTAGTATACATACTGAGACAAGAGAGACCATCAGACCGTACGCGTCTCAAATGATAGGACGATATATGCTATATATATATATATATATAGAGAGAGAGAGAGAGAGAGAGAGGAGCAAGGAAGTGTGATTCATTATTTAGTCAGAAGCTTAAGGACTGTTTGCTACGAGGGGAGGGGAGAAAAAAATAATAATTTATAAGTTGAATTTAAAAAAATTAAAAAAATGAGATTATAAAATTTTAATAGAAAGAAAATATAACATAAAAAAGTATGAAAAAATAATTTAAAATTTGTAACTCCATTTATTTAATTTTTTTAACAATTTAATTTATAAAAATTTTCCCCCTCCTCTAAATCCCCATATGAAACAAGCCGATGAATTGATAATCAATAAATTGAAGCGTGCTGATAAGCTTCTATTTGTTGCGCATATTTCTAATTAAAACAATTATCTTGGACGAGAAGTCTAAGATATTTTCTCTCTTTGCTGCTGACTTATTTGTCCTCGTTCAACTTTAAGGTTTTAACCATTTGTTCAATTATAGGGATACGTGGGGGGCATTCTATATGGGCTTCTTTTATACAAATTGACTAAAGAGAACAAAGCAAAAAACAACTACATGGGGTCCAATGATGATATTTGCAACATTTAAAAAGAACTCGGCTCCTTGACATAATTATAAGAATGAAATCCGAACCACAAGATTTATATTAGCTAGGCACATGTAGTTTTTGGTAAACAAATGTCACAACGCAATAACACAAAGGTACTGTCTTATTATTATTTTTTTCCATGGAAATGCTAAGCTCCTAAGTAAGCAGTTGATTCCTCTTAATTATGTTGTCTTATTACTTGTCATTGTTGATATTATATTATATTGTCGTCACATGACTCAAGTCCACGCATAACGCAACTTGTTGATTGTTGTCATAGTACAGATATTGATGTGCAGTGTCATCGATCTAATTTATCTTAGTTAATTAGCACAGACAAATTTTGTTTTCATTTTTTTTTACCTAAAAACGCAGACAACATTTGTATTTCCTAATTCTAAGAATGATAAGGCCGGGTAAAAATTCACATTCCCGCACATCATAATTCAAAGCAATATAAATACACATAGACTTTTTGTTTGTTTTGTAAAAGATATTTAGCTCATGCCTTGTCATTATAAAAATAAGCATTGTTGTTAGTAAAATGAATAATGACTGCTCAAGTACAAAATTTTGAATTTAAATATGTGAAAGGGTTTGTTTTTAAATTGATAAAATGGGTTTAGATGCAAATCGCTATGTCATCAGTATATTGTATTAAAAATGTTCTAGTATTATATATCCACGTATATATTGTCATAGAAAACATTTTAATAATTATTAAGTATACGAAAATAATAAAGTTTTTATGAATATGAAATTGCAGTTATAAAATTAGAAATAAGTATGATTTTCTTTTCAGTGGAAAGCAAACTTATTTACTAAAAAGTGATATTAACATATTCCCGAATCCACCCTTGACCATTTTATATATTTACCTATCATGGTCCATGGCTCCATGCTTCGCAGCCCTCTCTGCTCGAAGTCCTCGAAATTGGCCTCTATATATACAACCCCCTCTCGCCTTCCCTTCACCTCACACCCAACCCATATTCCTCTCTTCCTCTCAAACCAATATAATATATATCTTCTCTCTCTCTCGCCGTCAGCACCATGCCTGAGGCTCCCTTAGATTCCAACATCTCTGAGCTCAATAAGAAAGCTCTTCAGTACATTGAGGATGTCACCTCCAACGCCGACCACCTCCAGAACAAGGTCCTCTCTCAGATTCTCTCCCGTAATGCCCACGTTGAGTACTTGCAGCGACATGGCCTCAACGGCCGTACCGACCGTCACTCGTTCAAGAAACTCCTCCCCGTCGTCACCTACGATCATATCCAACCTGACGTCAACCGCATCGCCAATGGCGACACTTCCCCTATCCTTTCCTCCGATCCCATTTCCGAGTTCCTCACAAGGTAGGTTCCTCCTCATGTTAAATCCAGATTGTGCGTGTATATGTATTAAACATCACTTCTAATAATCTGTGTTGTAAGATACTAAGATACCTGGGTTCTGGTCTTTGCAGCTCTGGAACTTCCGGGGGGGAGAGAAAGCTGATGCCAACAATTAAAGAAGAAGGAGAAAGAAGGAGTTTGCTTTATAGCCTGTTGATGCCGGTGATGAGCCAGTTTGTGCCTGGCCTTGAAAAAGGCAAAGGAATGTACTTGTACTTCGTAAAATCTGAGGCTAAAACACCCGGAGGCCTCTTGGCTCGTCCCGTTCTCACTAGTTATTACAAAAGCTCTCGTTTTAAGAACAGGTCACTTACCGATCCCTACGCAAACTATACCAGTCCCATTGACACCATCCTTTGTCCTGATTCTTACCAAAGCATGTACTCCCAATTGCTCTGTGGTCTCTGCCAAAACGATGTCGTCCTTCGTGTAGGCGCTGTTTTCGCCTCTGGCTTCATTCGGGGAATTCGCTTCCTCGAGAAACACTGGGCCCTTCTTTGCAACGACATTAGAACAGGAACACTTAACCCCCAGATCACAGACACCTCTGTGCGAGATTCTGTCATGAAGATCCTGAAACCCGACCAGAATCTCGCGGATTTTATCGAGTCTGAATGTAGCAAAAATTGTTGGCAGGGGATCATCCCCAGGCTGTGGCCCAACACTAAGTATGTCGATGTTATTGTGACAGGGACGATGTCACAGTACATTCCCACACTCGATTACTACACCAATGGCCTCCCACTTGTTTGCACCATGTACGCTTCGAGCGAGTGCTACTTCGGACTCAATCTCAACCCTCTCTGCAAACCCAGCGACGTCTCTTACACCCTCATCCCCACCATGGCCTACTTCGAGTTCCTTCCTGTTAACAGAAGCAACGGACTCTCCGATTCTCTTCCTCGTCCTACATCTCACGACGAACAGCAACAGTTAGTGGACCTCGTCGATGTTAAGCTCGGCAAAGAATATGAGCTCGTCGTCACAACCTTCGCAGGTCAGATACAATACTCTGAATCTTTTTGCTCAAGATCAATATTGAAACTTTAGTGAGAGTGACACTGATAGGGGTGTGCGTGCGTGCGTGCGTGTATTTCTGTGATGGGAAATTTCAGGGTTATATAGGTACAAAGTGGGAGACGTGCTGAGAGTTGCCGGATTCAAGAACAAGGCACCCCAGTTCAACTTCATATGCAGGAAGAACGTGGTGCTGAGCATTGATTCAGATAAAACAGATGAAGTTGAGCTTCAGTATGCAATGAAGAATGCTGTGACCCATTTGGCTCCGTTTGATGCTTCTGTGTCTGAGTACACTAGCTACGCAGATACAAAGACAATCCCAGGGCACTATGTGCTGTACTGGGAGCTCAACCTCAATGGGACAACTCCTATTCCAGCATCTGTGTACGAGGATTGCTGTCTGACCGTGGAAGAATCGCTCAACAGTGTGTACCGTCAAGGACGTGTGTCGGACAAATCAATTGGGCCGCTTGAGATTAAGATAGTGGAACAGGGGACCTTTGATAAACTCATGGACTATGCTATAAGCTTAGGAGCATCCATGAACCAGTACAAGACACCGAGGTGCGTCAAATTTGCACCTGTTGTGGAGCTGTTGAACTCGAGGGCAGTGGCGAGCTACTTTAGTCCCAAATGTCCCAAGTGGGTTCCGGGACACAAGCTATGGATCAATCAGAATTAGGCATGTAAACAGGTCTATCCGATCTGTTCTCTTGTGATGGGAGAAGTTGATAACTATTTCCTGTTTCATTCCATGTTAAAAGACGTCTTTAGGCCGCACCTTCTTCTTCAAGCTTTACTGTTCTGTAAAATTTGTATTGTCCAGAAGAACTTGGCCGTTGTAAATTGCAGCAAGTTATTAACTTTTTACTTTGTTGGAGTAATCTTCATCAATTTTGGTTAGAATTGAACTCTTAATTCCAGGCAGAAATTGTGCTCACTGAGGTGTCTAGGGGCTTATCCTTTGGCGGCAACGAGACTCCTCAACTCGTCTTTGTTTTCTGTAGTTTCAGGGAAAAGGCTTGCCAAGTTTTTCTTCCATCTCACTAATTAAGTGTTTAAATTGCATATTATCGCAACCAATTCGATTATTTTGTTTTCTTAATTAGAAGAAGAAGAAGAAGCTGTGTTCCAGGCTATTAATTTACTGCTTGCAGAAAAATTTGTGCAACTTGATTATTAAGACTGGTCCAATTAAAGGGTTGGTGTCGGTATCTCAACCTAGAATCAGTAAATTTTATACGTAGAAAAAAATGTGGATAAAAAACTGAGAGTCGTGGGAGTGCATTGTGATCCCAGATTCCGTGTGTGCGTCACTTTTAATATATTGGTCGTGTCAGATTCTGTCACTAAGTGAAGGAACAAAAATTCAAGCATGGGCATCAAATGAGAAGGGGAGTGAATAACATGTTCAGAGGGAAATTAAAAAAAAACAAAAAAAGAAGCATCAAATGGCCGGTGGTGACGACGAATTTTGAAGTGCTACTATTTGGCGTCACCACATAAAACCAAATCATATCAATAAGCGGTGGAGGCCATGAAACTCGCCGGGAAATAGCAGGAGCGAGAGAGCAGTCAAAGAGAGGTAGGTAAATGACAAATGTGTTTGTCGGAGAAGGAGAAGGAGAACGATAAGGGAGGATGATGAGAAATAATAAGATGGCTAATTAATGCTAATAAATAGATGAAGTGTATGATATGATACACAAATTAAAGGGGGGAAAGTGAAGAAGTATATGATGAAGGTATAGACATGATTAAATTATTGGAAGGAAGATGGAGACAAAAGGTGATGGAGAAGTGAAGAATAATAATGGATGACTCAGATCAGAGATAAAACATGAAAGTAAAGGGAAGAGAAGTGAATAGTAGAAGAGGATAAGGATGAGAGTGAGAGTACTCACTCACACACACACATATATATAGAGTATATGGTTGCCGCATATATAGGCCAGCGGTGAGAAACCAAAAAAGAAAAAGAGGAGGCGTATGGTGTGGCGTTTATGCGTTTCCAAATGTACGTACACTTGCTAATTGCAAGCTACCACTACTATGTCTTTCAACATTATTATGCTCTAAACTCCATCCGTACACCCACATCTTTGCCACTTTCTTTTCCTTTCCATAAAGCTGACACAGAGAGAGAGAGAGAGAGAGAGAGAGAGAGAGATAGAGAGATGTATTCTAGTTGATTATTGTGTATGGAAGGATTGAAGAGAGAACATAACAAGTAGTCTCTCTGTTTCATTTAAATCTAATTCCAAAATCTAATTCCAAACATTTGATGTAGTGTCATGCATGTGAATACCTAGGAAAATCAATGTGTAATGCATTGAGTGATTTTTGTTTATTGAGGTGAGCCGCACTCTTAGAAAGTATTTTTAAGGGAAAATTGCGATTTGGTCTCAAAGAAAAGAATTTATAATCAAATGATCTGATAAAATCGCATAATTGCAATAAAGTCTCGTAAAGTCAACAAAACTTAAAGAGTTGTTAATGAAAACCTTTGAAAATCCATGGAGTAGTCCACTGCGACTTTATTGCAATTACATGATTTTGCAAGACTGTTTGATAATAAATTCTCTTCTTTGAAACCAAATTGCAATTTTCCCTATTTAAAATTATCTTTATACTCATATGGTCTCATATATAGGGTAGAGAGAGAAGATTTTTTTTATCCTATTTATAAATCACCTCATTAAAGTTGTGGTGTTAATGCACAATTTTACCATTTATTATTTATTATTGTATTGATTTTGTTATCATTTGGTATTATATATATATATATATTAAATAGGGGTAGAGTTGGAAAATTGTTAAATTTCATAACAGAATTAATGAGATTTAAGGTTTCCTCTAGTTTGTGTAAAAAATATTGGAAATGCCCAATATGTAAAGCCAGAGGAATAAGTTATTGACAGATTTTAAAGAATATTATATGTTTGTTATAAATCCATATTAAATAATAATAGAGCATGAAAGAGTTGATAGTTTAAAATTTTATATATCCATATTAAAAAACTAATAGAGCATGCAAGATTTGATATTTTAAAATTTAGTATAGTTAATAAAAATAATATTATTCTGCTAAAGAAAATAAGAGTAATATTGGAATTGGAAATCACTTAAATTTAAATTACTATATTGATAGGCGTAAATTAGAGCCAGAAAGAACTTATAATTTGAGACTACAGTGGTATGTAATTTATAAATGTCAATTATAAGTCAGTTGAAAAATGACGTATATTTGGGGACATAATGGTATGGAATTGATTTTTAATCATCAAAACTTTGTTAAAAAATTATCCAAATTAAAGGGAAGCCAGATTTGTATTGGGAGGGAGAAGGAAAGCGAATGCGGAGGCAAGTGCCAGGTATGAGGAGAGAGCGTTGACTAGAGGGCCAAAATAATGAAGGTGTGGGGTCCATCTGTACATGAGCGTCTCGTCTCTTTCTTCATGTTAAAGGCAGCCAGGCAGGGGAAGCCACGGCCCCAGGGTGAAAGGAAAGTGAAGCAGGGTGTGGGACCCCCATCCTCCAATCACACCACAGAACGCCACGTGCCACTGTCCCTCCAATTTTCAGGGCTCTCTCTGCTCTCCTGTCTCTCGTTTCATTTCATCTCAATCATCATTTACCGTTTATTTCTTGTTACGTCTTCTTCATCCTTCACCAATCTTCATTCTTCACCAGCAATATTTAGTTATTCGCCCTCCATGCCCTCTCACCATCCTACGGTTTTTTTAAAATATATATATATATATATATTCCTATGTTTCGATTAACGTTTAAAGAAGGGAAAATGTCAATTAAATATCTTTTAAAATTGCAAAACCAAAAAAAGATTGTTAATATTTTTTTAAAAAAATACTAAAGTACTATAAACTAAATTGAGTTTTTTAAATTGGTTGATATAAACAGTAACAGGATTTCGCAAGATTCACAATGGAATTTACAAGTATTGTAATGAGATTCACAAATCTGCGCTGATTACTGTCTCTCTCTCCCTCTTTGTCAGCACTTTTATCTGATATTGACACTGACTGATGCATAGTGACAGATGAGAGATATATATCTATCATTGACGTGAACAGTAGTGGAAATTCGCAAGTCTCGTAATGTGATTTGTAAATCCGTGTTAATCACTGTTCACATCAGCTAATTTGAAAAACTTAATTTGGTTTATGGTACCTTAGTGTCTTTTTGAAATATTCACAGACCTTTCTAAGTTTTATAATTTCGTATGGTATTTAAGTGTCATTTTTCATTTAAAGAATTAACTTTTTGGCCTAAACTCAATCTTGTATATCGAAGTTAGGTAAAAGTCGTTTAATACTATAGTGTGATTTATGTTTGGATGTGATTTTATATAAATAAAAATAAGAATGAGATATAAATTATAGGAAAAATTCCAATAAAATAATTTCTGAAATTCTAAAACTCAAAAAAGTTTGTTAACATTTTAAAAAGACATTAAGGTACCATAGATCAAATTGGGTTTTTAAAATTGGCTAATATGATAGCTAATAAATAGTAGCGAAAAAACAAGACTCGTAATGAAATTAACAAGTCCAATCTGATTTTTCATTTTAAGTTGGTAAACTTGTTTTGACATGAACAGTAGCAGAAATAATAAGACTTTTAATAGAAAAATAAGACTCGTAATAGAATTAATAAGTCTGTCTTGATCATTGTCTCTTTCTCTCTCCTCTGTTAGCATTATTCATTTGATACTAATACTAACACCTGCCGACGCACAATGACAGAGAAAATATGGATATTTGACAATCACGTGAACAATAGCGAAAATAACAAGTCTCGTGATGGGATTACCATAACTCGTAATGAGATTATCAAGTCCGTCCTAATCACTATCTCTCTCTCCTCTATCACATTTACAAAACCCAATTTGGTCAATAATACCTTAATGGCTTTTTAAAATGTTAACAAACCTTTTTGGGTTTTGAAATTTCAAATAGTATTAAATTTGAATTTTCCCTAAATGTTTTATATATATATATATATATATGGATGCTAACTTTTAATTGTATAGATCGAGCTTTACATTTATTAAACAAATGTGATGGCTGTTATATACATTGCTGATGATAATGCCTCAACTTATTCAAAAGAAATTAAGGGGCCTTTAACACGAAACAAGGTGTTAAATCTCACATGTACATGTACAATAATTTAAAATCAAATCTCACTATTTTAAGGATAACGTATATAGTCTAAGGATCTAGGAAAACATATATATGATCTAGTTCAAAGTGGGGAAAAACAAAAGAAGAGAGGAATTGACATGTATTACTGTGGCCCGATTCTAGCTGGGTAGTAGTTGATAAGAAATGTCCTCTTTAATGTCCGTTTTAATTTGATGAGCCCCAATGCAAGTTGATGAGGCTATTACAAAAAGGCACAAACAAAGAAATGGCGTAGGATTAACGAAGAGCTGGCAAGCCTAACGTTGGAGATTTCATAGCCTCTTGTATTTATTTTTCATAAAGCTTAAAGGAGCGTCCAGCGGCATGAATGAACATCACATTACACTCTCTGGTTTTTTATTTTTTATTTTTAAAATGAAGCCAAATGCAATGAACGTTAAAAGAGGACGAAGAGATGGTTGGTTGATGCGTAATTCATTAAACGATGACGGATTCTGTCCAAAAGTTAATAAATAACGATTACACGTACAATCACTTTTTGTCCAAAACAAGAAAAATGTAGATATTAATAAAGTCATCACACTGTTTTCCTTTTGCATTATCCTCCTCCTTCACCTTACTTTTTTCGGAGATTGTCTCGTTTCTAAACACACACACACACACTGTCAAAGTTAATATGGCTGAGGATAAGCAAATAAAAGGAGAGAATTGAGAGCTTTTAATGAAGCTAGGATCAGCCTCTCAACAAAAGCTTATTTGTTATGAAAATAAAATCGTTCCCAAAAGACCACCCGCCTATTAAGAGGGAGAGTAGCCCCTTAATCTTATAAATCCCACTTTACTTGTGAGGCTTCCCAATGTGATACTCATAACATCAAGCTAGGTTCTATAAGTTGACTTAAGTTATTTAGATAGATAGAGAACCTTAATAACCTGTACTTTTATCTAAACATTCAACAGTTGCACTTGAGGGCTTTAATGAACGTCATCAGTACTTTGTTTTTGAATATATATAAATCATTATTAGGGTAAGTAGAATGAATGAGGCATTTGATTGGGTTGTGTGAAAGCAATGAAATAAAAAGGTGATGATGTGGGAAAAGATAAAGCAGGGACATGAGTGGAATACGAATGGCTAAGAGGGAAGGAAGAGGGATTTTGATTGACAGAACACAGTTAAGCTTACTTTTCTGTGCTGAGGGAGGAGGCAACAATGACAGAGATGGGGGCAATTATATCAGCAGAAAAATTAAACTAAGCGATATGTTTTATATTTGATGATGTAAACAAGACGAGCGTCTATTTCACATAAGACTAGCAAGTGCCAACAATAATGAACCACACGATGATTGATATACTTCAAACTTTCTCTTACAATCTTTGTGTGTCTCTCATCCACCCTAGCCAGGTCCCATATATCCTCTACCCACTTTCATTAATTTATTCACTCTCCTAGTCTTAAGCATATATTAGTATTACCCATTTCCTAAATTTAAGATCTTGTTACCTTTTTTGAAAAAATTAAATAAGTTAAATAAATTATTTGAAGGTATTCATCTTTATCCTTTTTTTCTTAGACTAATTTGTTGTCTTATAAACTAATATATAAAAACATTTATACACAACGTATATTATAATTAAGTAATTTTTTTAATCTCTCAAAAAATGTAAACTAAATTTTATATTTAAAATAAGAGGGAGTAGATAACTAGTTTATAAATATTAAGAAAATAAATTTAGTGAGTCATTAACTTAATGTGTTATTTGAAGGCAAAAAATTAAAAATAAAATTAGTGTGTTATTTGTAACTAGAGTATATTAGTTTTTTAATTTGCAATAGTTTTAATTATGGGAAAATTAGCAAGAAGGACCAAAGAAAAAAGTATTTATTAATAAGGACCTTAAAAATTGTAATTATTTTAAAGGACAAAAAATTTAAATATAAATGGGAAAATCCTATATAAAGAAGATTAAATTACCCAAATTATAATTTGACTCACTAAATATATATATATATATATATATAAGGTTATGCATCCTAATTAAAAATTTAAACTTTTGGTCAAATTACATCTATATCCCTTATTGAAAAGTATGATTTTTTTTTTTTTTGCTTGAGGAAATTAGGATAAATTTAATTCCTTAAAAGTAGGAGTACATATAATTTTTTTACATTAGGAGTATATATAATTGAAAAGGGTGAATTATTACATACTTTAATGCTTCACAAGTATTTTATATGAGATTTTTCTTTTTAGTAAAATAATGATCATGATTATATTAAAAATATATAAAATATATTGTATTAAAATTTAAACGGGAGTCATAAAATTTTAAATAAAATGGAAATATGATCATAAATCTTCACATAGATTGAATGGGACAATGGATCCTAATTTTTTTAATAATTTTTTTATATAGCCGAATATTGTATATAAAAAAATGTTACCTATGATTATTATTTGAAAAGAAATATGAGAATAAGAATATAGGAAGTATTGCAATACCTTTTAAGGAATTAATTTATAAAGCAAATAATGGAGTTATGGTTTCAAGTTTTTTATTTTAATAATTATGGGATATGGATATAATTTGACCGAAATTTTAAATCTTTATGTATAACCTGATAAAACTTTCAACTTTCAACATTTTAATAATATAATTAGGATTTAAATAATTCAATCGTCTTTGTATGGAATTTTCCCAATATAAATCTCTAGTTACAATATTAACCCTGATTGAACTTTCAACATTTTCTCTAACCCTATCCGAACTATTTGACCGTTAATGATCAATTGGCGATGTCTCCTTAAGTGCATATAGAGCTATTAATAAGGGTTTGCCTGGCCCTTTAAAGGGCTAGGGCTTAAAAAGGTAGGACTCAAAAAGCCCGCATGGTATAAAATCATTTAATTATTAAAGCTCAGCCCTTGAACATAAGAGCTCAGAGGGGCTTTCATGCCATTCACTGAAGTTTAATATTTTTTCAAATTTTTTGAAATATCAAAAAATTGAACAAGTCTCAAATTTTGAATTCAATATTAATTATTAATAAAATGATTTGAAATGTTACATATCTTTATTTTTTTGCCCCAGTATGTATGTTTATACATATTTATATACAGATAATTATTTATTGTCATCATTTAAATAATTTTAAATTTGAAAAAAATCATTTTACTAAAAAAATTATTATAGGCTTAAAAGGGCTAGCCCTAAGCCCTAAAGAGCCGGCCCTTTTGAGCATAATTTTCTTTTATACCATATAAAATATAAATTCGATCCTTGACTTAAAAAGGCAAACTTGAAGGATTCGGCCTGTTTTGACAGCTCTAAGTGCATCTTTAAATTGAATTGACTTTTAATTAGATATTGAGATTCCTATGACATTGAAATTTTATTTAGGAAGCATCCTTTAAGAATTTTAAATGTTAATATTTTTCATTTTATAAAATTTCCGTTTGTTTAAGCTTTTTATTTCATGAAGAATCACATATTTTTGAAAGAAATATGGTATAAGATTTTTATTTGTTTTTGATTTTTTAAGTTGTCAAAATAATGAAGATCTAGAAAGAGGTATATTTATAATTATTTATACATTTTAGAAGCTATTTTAATTTAAGCAACTTCTAAAATAATATGATGTGTACGAGAGAAAATACCATAAAAATATTGAGTTGCTTAAATTCTTTTTATCAAAATAAATGTGAAAATATCATCAAGTTTGATAACTAACCGTCAAACAATAGAAATGTTTAATTTTGTAATTAAAAATTTATATTTTAATTTTTGGTCTTTGAAAATGATTACAATTTTTAAATTCCTTATTAATAAATATTTCGTTTCCTTGATTCTTTTCCCTAATTCTCTCCTTAATCATTTGCATTGAGTGCCTTTAAAACTCCCTCATGAATGGAAATTAAACTCCCTCTTACATGCCCAATAAATTAGGAGAGTTTAGGGAAAAATTATAAATTTGAGAGGTGACTTAGACTGAGGTTTATTTATAAGAACAAAATAAATAAACTCTTCAACGGAAAAAAGGATGGAAGGAAGTAGCTAGTATTAGGACCTTCCCATTCTCATTACGCTTCCTAATTGCCTTAAAGGCACATCTATCCTATCCTGTGCTATCCTATCAAAATTAATTCCATTTCAAACCCTTTTCATTAAATAAAAAAATATTATTTCTAACGTAATTTACACACATCAATAAAAGCAGTTTAAAACATTACATTTTTTTTATTTTATAAAATTCAAATCAATTACCATATGCCCTTATAATAAACAGCATTAATTTCTACCATTAATATACCCTTATTAAATACTAGTAGTATATAGATATGTACGAAAAATATTTAATCCTCCTTGAAACAAATTTTTATTAAATACATATAAAGATACCCATAGGAACATCTCATAATAAGGAGTCAAGGTCTAATAGGTTCAATAAATACTGAAAATGAGAAAAGAGGGGGACGGAGTGGCATGAAGCATGAAGGAAGCAAGAAGAGGGAAGGGAAGGGGGCCAAAATGCACGTGAAGGAGAGATTGGTCGGCTGGTCGCGGAGCCACAAAATGGGGGTGTCACCTCACACGTGGTCTCCTTTGATGGGACAACACGCTCGACACCTACACGTGTGACCACAGGGGATCTTTCTCTCTTCTCAAACCCTACCCACACGTGAGCATTTTCCTTATCCTTCTCTTGTCGGGCCTATCTACCCTCTCCTCGTCCGTCCAATCCATTCTAGACTATAGTCTATTGAGATAGAAATAACTTTAATGATAAGTAATTTATGAAAAGTTACTTTTAAAAAAAATTATTTATCAGAAGTTATTTGTATTTAAAAAGGAAATAACAAAATTAACTTTTTTTTTAAAATGGAAGTGTGTTTGAGTGATAAGTAGAAAACTAACTTATTATTTTTTATAGGGTCTTTTTATTTTTATTACAAAACTTGATCATATATTTTAAATTTGATATTCATGTAATATTTAAAGTGAGATTATTATTTTTTTCACTTGATCATAGTGGCCACGCTAAGAGAGAATAAGAGAGATGGCGGGTAAAACAGAAATCAGTCACTTAAAACCACCACACGAGTTGCTGAGCTCTCAGTGGAAGAGAGGAGGAGCTGCATCTGACCTCAGATGTGGCCTTTGTGGAAGAAAAGAGTGAGACCTGTTGTGAACGAAGGAAGAAGAGAAGAGTCGGGAGAGATCGCTAAAGCAAAATAACAAATGGAGAGTATACTATGAAAGAAGAGTTCATATGGAGAGAGAGAGAGAAGCGTTGGATGAGTTAGCATTACTAGCTTTTGAAATAAATCCACCCACTAGATAAAAGTCCTTTCACTTTTCCATTAATCCAAATAGCTATATTTTAAAAAGTAACTTAAATATGTTGAGAAGTTATTTTTTTTATGTCTCCCAAACAGGCACTTGGTCCAATTTTAAATACCAGTATTTATGCTGAACAATTGTATCATTCATAAGTATATGATTTTCTTATAAGAATCAGTCCACAAAATGATGCAGAAAAGCTTTTTTAAAAAAAAAAAGAAGAAGAAAAGAAAAGTAAAAGAAGCATTAAAAACTTTTAGATGGATAGTATAAAACGCTCACAAAGTAATAGCTGAGGTTGAATATTAAAAGTGTCTTTCTCATCCACCCAGGGTGGTTGGTTCGTTGAATTTGGCAAGTTATATAAACTCCCAGTCGCCCACTACATGAGATATGTTTGGAATATAATTTTGTACTGAAATTTATGTCGGGATTTTACTCGTCTTTACTTTAATGCTGCAAAATAAGGCCATAACTTTTAATCATAATCCCTCCAGTCTTATAATTAAGGGCCTTTTGGAAAATCTTAAAAAAGTCTTACGAAAGTTAATTATATTATTTTAAAATATTAAAATTTGTTGTTTTTTTTTTCAAATTATGTTATTTGACTTATGAACTAATATATACTATAATAAAATATAATATATAATATGATTAAGTAATATAATTAGCTTTCTTATGACTTTCTTAAAATTCTCAAAATAAACCAAAGCATGTTTAATTATATTAAACTATCATAATTCCGTGCATGTTTCTTCATCTCACACTGCATAACAGTATTATATAAACACACAATTATAGGTTTCACACGAATCATCTAAGAATATATATATATATATATATTATCACATTATATATATAGAGTAGAAATAGTTTACATTATCTTCCCGTATATTTGGATTAAAGTAATGGAAGGGTTAGTGCCTAATATCTCCCTAACATATAGCATAGTTACGTTGCACGTATCAGTTGGACCATCTACAATGATAGCTACATGAATCTAACCTCAAATAAAATAATTAAGCTGCTTTACTTTGAACAATAATATGTTGATGGGAGAGTCTTTATATTATATATTGTATATTATATATTATTCACCTGATGAATATAATAGAATAAACGAAAGCTTACAAGCATATATAATAAACAAGATAAGCCTACTTACCATTTTCCTGGTCTGTCTACCTTAATGTTTGTGGACCACTACGCAAATCTAAATCAAACATTTTCGAAGAGTTTACTGCCTGAATCTCTCATCAATAGTCACTAGCAACAATTAATAACTAAATGTTAATTGATTTCTTTTAAAATAATAATACTTGTATAGGATAGATCAGTGCAGGTTAAATTGACAGGCATCCATATATTTCTGAAATAATGAATCCCACTGGTCCAGTTGTTGACAATGATTTGATTCTGCATTAATAGAAGAGGCTACTATATAGAAAAAATACAATGGCACTATATATATAAGCTGTTTGTTATATATATATATACACACTTGTATATTTCCCCTCCTAGTGCATATGTTCCTGTCAATACAGATAATATAGCTGAAAGCTGAAAGGTGAAAGCGATAATAATGGCTCCGAGCTTCATGCTTCCACCTACTACTGACCCCATATTTATATATTTGTCGAGGACCAGAGAGAAAAGCGATATGTACAAGCCCAATGTCACTTGCATGATTCATCTGAAGTGGTAGCTTTTAGGACCAGCAGATTTAAAAGGTCTTTGAAACATGCTAAAGCCTTGGCTTGAAGGAGATATTGCTCAAATTATGAATTCCACAATCTCATTTTGTTGGTGTTGATCATCATTAAACTTGACCACTTTTGTGTGTTGTACTCACACAATAATACGACAGAATTCAGTCTTGTTATTGGTTTTTAATCAGAGAAAACGACAACGATTTCTTTGGTATCTGTTCCTAGCAACTTGTTACAATTGGCATCTGCTATCTCTCAACTTAGCATTTAAGTTCTTTAGTGATTATGGTGCTTTTAGCTCACATGCACCATACTCATTTACGATTGCAGAAACTGTGATTCGATGAATTACTTCACTTTGAGGCATTTTCTGAATTAGGTTATTTCAACTACCCTAAAGCTAATGTTAGATTGGATTATTATAATCCCCCATGTGTTTTTGGCTGTTGGGAAGCTTACAAGCATGGATCTTTAGGAGAAGTTTTCTTTGTATAAAGCCCTACACCTTACTGCGCAAAAAAAAAAAAAAAAAAAAAAAAAAGTCATTTAAACCAACTTCTTACTTTCATGCTAACAGTTCCAGTTCGTGTCCTTGTCCTCTAAAAGACAAGAGAAAATACATATATAATTGATATCCTACTTTGATAATCAGGATTTAAAGCACAACAAACAAGGTTGCAGAATAAAATTTTGTGAAATGAGACATTGAAGAAATTTGTCAGCAACCCACCAGGATAATAAAATGTTGTAGTCAGAATTAATATAGGCTAGCCACTGTCGATCCGGTGCTACCTCTGATCGGACTTATACGAAAGACTGAGACTTTTTCATAGCTTTCGGCCCATGACTAACAACAGTTGGCCCATTACTATATCCCCAACTTGTTGCAGTTTTATTTCACTCAAACCCAAAAAGTCAAAGTTGAAAATAACTCTTCCTATTTTAAGTTTGACTTAATTTTGATTTTAGTCTTTTAATTTTAAAATAGTTGGTTTTGATTCCTCAAATTTAATCTATTTATAATAGTTAATCTCTGAAGTTTGAAAGGACTTAGTTCTACCTTTAACGATGTTAATTCATCTCACGTGGCATTAATACTATTAAAGTAGTTTATGTGAAATGCTTATTAGAACAACTGAGCCTGTTTGAATGCGGCTTAATTTTTTGGCAAAAAAAAAAAGAATGCGGCTTAATTTAAGTGGCTTATTTTTTTATAGGCTTATGAGAAGTAGCTTCAAAAAAATAAGTGACTTATCAGAAGTTGTTGTGTTTGGATGTGACTTTGCAAAAGTGACTTTTTTTATGAAACATGTTTAGATGATAAGTAGAAAAATGACTTATGATGAAATTTTTAAAATAATTTTTTTATTTAAAAATAAGTAAGAGATGTGT
>JBAGKO010000009.1:239699-259370 GCA_037177275.1 Acacia concinna
TGCATGACATTTATATTACTTAGGAATCAATAAGGCTCCTCAAGAAGAGAGAATGATTCTAAGTTTACTTATACACAATCCTTGGTCAAGTTTTGATTGTGGACTCTAAGGCTAATAATAAAAAGTCCTCATCAGTGATACTTTCAATTTATGAATGTGAACATTAGTTTACAGCCACCATATGTAGTCAAATTCATCTGGCTTCGAGTAAGCTCACTGTAATTTCATTAGTTGAGCTAAGTTGCTTTTGACTTGAGTTAGAAGTGTGTATTTCCAGTGAGCCCATGCCAGGGAAAAACCAGGCTGTTTAGGTTCAGAGAGTGCAACTTCACTTTCCAACATCAAAATTGCAGATGCTATGGTGGGTCTATCTTCTGGATTTTGTTGCACACATAACAAACTCATATGAATGCACCTTAATACTTCTGATACATTGCACACTTCCTGTATGTTCTTGTCAAGCAATTCTAAGACTTTTCCTTCTTTCCATAGTAACCATGCCTGAAACATGTAACTTGTTTATTAATGATCATGTTTTAGTATGATATTCAAAAATATTTATAACATTGTGTCTAAAGTACTCACATGACTGGCAATGTTGTGTGTGGAATCTTTCAGATAAAACCCCTTATTTTTCTTTCCACTAATAATCTCTAACAACAATATACCATAGCTAAAAACATCAGATTTCACTGAATATATCCCGTCTGCTGCATATTCAGGAGCCATATACCCACTACAAATATCCATGAGAAGAATAATTAGAACAAATTAGACATGAAAAGGTGAGAAGTTGGCTAAAAATTAAGATAATGTCAAGAAATTTACTAAGTGCCTACTACTCTTTTTGTACTGCCTTCTATTTCCTCTTCTCCAAAAGTTTTAGCTAGCCCAAAATCTGATATTTTTGGCATCAACTTGTCATCAAGTAAAATGTTGCTTGCTTTCAAATCTCTGTGAATTATCCGTAACCTTGAATCTTGATGAAGATATAAAAGACCCCGACCAATTCCCACAATAATGCGGAAGCGTTTAAACCAATCCAACAATTTCCTTTTGCTTTCATCTATTACCATAAAAGATAGATAATTTCTTTTGTCAGAATTATTAATTAAAATTTGAAGTGTCATAACATGTTAAACTTAACTATTAGTACTAAAATACTACATTTAATTGAAAACTTTCTTTTGTTCATACCAAAAATGAATGAGTCCAAACTTCCATTTGGCATGTACTCATATACCAGCAACTTTTCTTGTTCATGAATGCAGCAGCCAAGAAGTTTTACAAGATTTCGATGTTGGAGTTTGACAATAAATTTAACTTCATTTTTGAATTCAATCAATCCTAATTCCGATATTCTTGAAAGCTTCTTCACAGCAATTTCTTGCCCATTATATAATTTTCCCTGCATGTTAAAATCTTTCAAAGTATTAAAACAAATACTATTTATAAAATACACGAGTGATTATCCCAAGTACATGACTCAAACATTAAATTAACTAATAACCATCTAACGAAAAAAAATTACCCAATACACAGATCCAAATCCACCTTGTCCAATTTTGTTCTTCTCTAAAAAATTCTCAGTCGCTTGTGCTATTGTTGGAAGATCAAACAATGGGAGATCTAGATCATCACTTTCACCATTTTGAATTTCTGCTTCTGCATCTTTTGATTTCTCTGGAAAAAAGCATGGAATTTGTGTGAAGGCAAGGGATAAAGGATGACAGTACATAATTGCTCTAAAGGCCAAGGGAACACAAGTGACTATTGTAGTGAAAAATCGACTTATGGCTCAGAAGTACAGGGTAAGGATAAATAAACACAAATGTAGCAAGTAACATTACCAGTCCTCTCCCTGTGGACTTTGTAAATGAAATAGCCCCCCACTAAAAGCATGCATAAAATCACAGGTATGGTGATAGTAACGATCATTATTACCAACTTTTTAGTGTTCCAAGATTCTGCATAAACATGGTTGAACGATGTGAAAATTCAAGCATGATAAGCTATCAAATAAATCAGAAAATACAGGTCCTCACCTAATTCTGAAGAAGGCATTCGAACATACAGAACCTGGTCTCCAGATGCAAAATACTTTATATCAATTAGATCACCAAACCACAAGACGCAACCACTACCTGCCCCTCTGATATCTGAATTAGCATAGGCCATGCAAGAACAATTTTCCAAGCACTTCTTTCTGCATTGCTCTAGATTCATTGTCTCATCAAGCCAAGAATGTGTAGTTTCCGGCAACTTCAGTCCCTCCATTTTGACAAATTTGTCTGTGTCTTTCTCAGAGCAATTTAGAGGTTTAATTCGGACACATCCATCAGACCAGTCCGCTGAGTTCCATTTCAGTGGTGACTTAGGCGCAAACCCTTTGAGACATTGGCATGGAGGTGATTCAGTAATGACACATTTCCCATTGTGGCCGCACAGCTTATATTGATCACAGTAGTCACTTGGCTTTTTAGCATAAAGCTTCCAATTTTGATCACCTTTCATCCACACATAGCGAATCATAGCATTCTCTGTTTGGTTGACGGTATACCTTGAGATTACAGAACTATTCTTGAGGGCGTACCAATAGTAAGACTCATTTCTTGTGGATACGAACCCGAAATCAAAAATGTAATTCTGTTTTAGTTCTGGGGAGCCACTGAGTCCCACGCCATTCCATGGTCCATTTCTGAATAACTTTGAGTCTCCTTTCATTAAATAAAATTCAGGATAGTCACGGGGGGCCAGAGTTAAATAAAAGTCACCTGGAGATGGATCTTCAGGAGCCCTCCAAGATGTTAGACGTCTATTCAAACCTGTTCTTAGATCATATCCCAATTTCATCCCCGAGAGTAGTGTGTCACTTGGGTAGTCGAAGCTTTGCCACAAATAAGCTTCTGGATTATCATCCTTCTCATCTCGTACCACAAGGTTTCCAGAATCTAGGAGCTCAGCCACTGGATTCTGCACTAGTTTCAGAGAAGTTGAACACCAAATAACAGCATCATTTTGAGCGAGGACAAGGCTGCCTGTACTGTTGAGTGTTAAGGTGGCAGTGGCAGAGGAATAATTGACTGGGTTGGCTCTATTCGCTACCCAGACTACTGTCTGAATTGGGATGTTCTTGTACCAAATTCCCAGATAGTGTTTACCAGAGTTTCCAGGACTGAAGAAGCCAAGTTCAAAGCTTCCACCTTTGGACACTAATCTCATGCCAACACTCATTTGAGAAGTAGGCTGAAGGATGGAATCAACTGCCATGGAGGGTTGAAGAGAAGTGACAAGTACGGAAACAATGACAGTGATGAAAGAAACAATGCCCATGCCCATGGAATTGTAGAGCGTATATGGAAGGCAAACACAAGCTAGATTCATGTTCTTGTACAACAATGTTGGCTTATAGATGAAGAAACGTTGTTATATGGAGGCAATCCATCCACCTAGTGTCCAAGGTGAGAGGTTGTGACAAGTCAAGCTCAAGTCAGCGACGGCTGTAATAGGGCACATGCATAGTGGTTGCGCAATTAAAGCTCAGAAGTGAACACGGACTTGAACTTATATGACACTATCAACAAAAGCTGTCGATGGATTAATCTATGCATAACTTGAGAGCCTTAAATCTAGGATTTAGCTTTTTAAGAATATCGGTTAGATGTATAAGCATCAAACTACAATTTATTTATTTTTTTTGCGTGAATTTATATTTGGTAGAAGGTCTGGAAAATATAGCTTTTAAATTTCTTGACAATATTAATATTTCACAAGATCACAAGTGGACTTGTATCTTTTCATACCAGAAAACGAGCTTCACATGTGCTAGAGGCCGCAACTGGAAGGCCGAAACGTCAAATTTCTATATAGGTTTGAACGTCCTAGGAGGCTTCAATATGTTGGTCATATTTCCACAGGAAAAGAATTAATTCACTTCCATCCTAAATATATCCAAATGACTCTTTTTGGATTATTAAAAAAAAAACAAAAAAACAAAAGTTGAATACTAGAGTGTACGTAGATGGCTAACACAAGCTAAATTCCTATCAATGTAGAGTAAGGTTTCTTCTTCTTGTTTTTTTTTTTTTTTTTTGCCCAAGAAGAATGAGGTTTCTTATTGAAAGAACTTCTTCGAAATACATCTATACACACACACACACACACTTTGAGCATCCCCTATGATCCCAAGGCCAAATCTGTCTTTCTTTCTTTTTTTTTGGGTGGCCATGGATCTTAAATCCAAATCTTTATATTCTTCTTTAAGCATAGCTCCAGTATCCATGACAGGCAACAAATTTTGCCAATCAATCAACAATGTTACAATATTTTGACAATTTGGAACAAAACAAGTGCATTTATTCCGTGCAGGATTCAGTACAGAGAAGGACTTTTCAAACTTCTTATGCTCATTCAATTCATTCTCACACCTCAGGCAATCAAATCATCATCCATAGTCTTAATATATCAGTGTTTCATCAATAAAAACACATAAATTGTCCAAATATTAACTTAAAAGAATTTGTTTATCTGTCAACCAACGTGACTAAATTTATGTTGTTAGCGTTACTGCTCAAAACCCAAAAATTTCATTCGTCGTCAACATCATTCTGCATTCTAGTCAGTTCAGCTACAACGATACTTTCAATTTATATACGTGTACATTAATTTACAGCCACCATATATGTAGTCAAATTCATCTAGGTTCAAGTAAGCTCATAGTGATTTCATTGGTTGAGCTGCGTTGCTTTTGACTAGAGTTGGAAGTATGTGGTTCCACTGAATCCATGCCATGGAAGAAACCTGGTTGTTTAGGCTCTGGAAGTTCAACTTCACTTTCCAACATCAACACTGCTGATGCTATGGTAGGCCTATCCTCTGGATGCTGTTGCACACACAATAAACTCACATGGATGCATCTTATTATTTCTGATACATTGCATGTCTCCTCTATGTTCTTATCAATCAATTCTAGAACTCTTCCTTCTTTCCACAATATCCATGCCTGAAACAATCAGCTTGCTTATCAGTCAGATATTTCAACTGGGCACAAGTAGAAAAGGATATAAAACTATATAGAATACTCACATGACCAATAAGGTTATGCTTGGAGTCTTCTAAATAAAACCCTCTATTTTTCTTTCCACTAATGATCTCTAATACTAATATACCATAACTAAAAACATCAAATTTTACTGAATACAGTCCATCTGCAGCGTATTCTGGTGCCATGTACCCACTACAAAATATCCATGAGAAAAGTAGAACAAATTAGATATGGAAAGGTGACAAGTTGGCTAAAAGTAATTTAAGGTCAAGAAACTTACTATGTGCCCATTATTCTTTTTGTGTTGCCTTCTATTTCTTCTTCTCCAAAAGTTTTAGCTAGCCCGAAGTCTGATATTTTTGGAATCAGCTTGTCATCAAGTAAAACATTACTTGCTTTCAAATCCCTATGAATTATTCGTAACCTTGAATCTTGATGAAGATACAAAAGATCCCGACCAGTTCCCATAATAATGTGGAAGCGCTTAAACCAATCCAACAATTTCTTTTTTGTGTCATCTATTGACATAAAAGAGAATAAATTATTTCCCTAGGTAAACAAGTTAACTATTGGTACAAAAATACTTCATGTAATTATAAACTCTGTGTTCATACCAAAGATGAAGGAGTCCAAACTTCTATTTGGCATGTACTCATATACCAACAACTTTTCTTGTTCTTGAATGCAACAGCCAAGGAGTTTTACAAGGTTCCGATGTTGGAGTTTGACAATAAACTTTACTTCATTTTTGAATTCAATCAATCCTAGTTCAGATTTTCTTGAAAGTTTCTTCACTGCAATTTCTTGGTCATTTAATAACTTTCCCTACAAGTAAAAATTTTTTTAGGGTATTAAAATAGTACTATTTGTAAAATACACAAACTGTTCTAAGTTCATGCCTCAAACATTGAATTAATTACCCAATATACATGTCCAAATCCTCCTTGTCCGATTTTGTTCTTCTCTGAAAAATTTTCGGTGGCTTGTGCTATTGTTGGAAGATCAAACAGTGGGAGATCTAGATCATCTCTTTCATTGTTTTGAATTTCAACTACTACATTTTTTGGTTTCTCTGAAAAAAAAAGCGCAGAATCTGTGTAAGGGCAAAAAACACAAGTATAGCACAGGGAAGTGAGGATACATAAATACAAATATGGAACAAAATGTTCATGAAGGAATTCCCTCCTTGGTGCTAAATGGTATGCTATGTTAATAATCCCAACCCGTATTTACAAATAATAAATATCGACGTGGCCGGCCAATCTTCCCTTATGAGTTATGAAATCATAGCAACTATCGAATTTATAAGAAGAGAAATCTAAAGCAAAGGGACTTGGTTGAAATTGAAAAATTGGAGTAAGGAGCTTTACCATTCCTCTTCCTGCAGACTCTGTTAATGAAATAGCCTCCAACTAAAAACATGCATAAAATCGCAGCAGTGGTGATAGAAACGATCAAGATCAACTGCTTCTTCTTGTTCCCAGATTCTGCATAATCGTTGTTTAATGATTCATACATAAAGAAACTCGGATGAATATATAAGCACATAAAGCAGAAAATAGAAGTCCTCACCTAATTCTGAAGCAGGCATTCGAACATACAGATCCTGACCTCCAGATGCATAAGATCTTATATCAATTAAATCGCCAAACCACAAGACGCAACCACTACCTGCCCCTCTGATATCTAAATTAGTATAGGCCGTGCAAGAACAATTTTCCAAGCACTTCTCTCTACATTGCGCTAGATTTATTGTCTCATTAAGCCAAGAATGTGTAGTTTCTGGCACTTTCAACCCCTCCATTTTGATAAAGATGTCTGTGTGTTTTTCAGAGCAGTTTAGAGGTTTAGTGCGTACACATCCATCAGACCAATCCACTGAGTTCCATTTCTGTGGTGAGTAAGGCGCGAACCCTTTGAGGCATTGGCATGGAGGTGATTCCGTAATGACACATTTCCCATTGGGTCCGCACAGCTTATATTGATCACAGTAGTCACTTGGCTTTTTGGTATACATCTTCCAATTCTCATCACCTTTCACCCACACATATCGAATCATAGCTTGCTCTGTTATGTTGATCGTATATCTTGAGATTACTGAGCTATTCTTGAGGGTGTACTGATAGTAAGTCTCATTTCTTGTGGAAACGAACTCGTAATCAAAAACATAATTCTGCTTTAGTTCTGGTGAGCCACTAAATCCCACGCCATTCCACGGTCCATTTCTGAAGAACTCTGATTCTTGTTTCATTATACAAAATTCAGGATAGTTACGGTGGACTAGAGTTAAAGAAAAGTCACCTGGAGATGGATCTTCAGGAGTGTTCCAAGATGTTAGACGTCTATTCAAACCTGTCCTCAGGTCGTACCCCAATTTCATCTCCGGTAGCATTGTGTCACTTGGGTAGTCGAAGCTTTGCCACAAATAAGCTTCTGTATCATCGTCCTTTTCATCTCGAACCACAAGATTTCCCGAATCTAAGAGCTCAGCCACTGGATTCTGCACTTGTTTCAGAGGAGCTGAGTACCAAATTACAGTATCATTTTGGGTGATGACAAGGCTGCCTGTGGTGTTGAGCGTTAAGGTGGCAGTGATAGAGGAATTATTTATTGGGTTGATTCTATTTGCTACCCAAACTACTGTCTGAACTGGGATGTTACTGTACCAAATTCCCAGATAGTGTTTACCAGAGTTTCCAGGACTGAAGAAATCAAGTTCAAAGCTTCCACCTTTAGAAACTATTCTCATTCTATCACTCACTGAGGAATTGGATTGAAGGATGGAATCAACCGCCATAGAAGCTTGGAAAGCAGGGAAAAGTATGGAAAACACGACAGTTATGAAATAAACGATGTCCATGGAATTGTAGAGTGTATATGGAAGGCCAACACAAGCAAAATTCCTGTTGTTGCAGAAAACTGTTGGAATTTAGATGGAGACAAGAAGTTATCAATGAGGCAATCCATCTCCTCTAATGTTCGAGACGAGAGGTTTTCACAAGTCAACATAACACAGCGTTTGAGTGTACGGTATCTATTGGATGTGGATCGATGACTTGAGATTTGAATATAGGATTTAGTGTTTAGAATAAGGGCCAAATACGAGTAGGTTAGATGCGTTCCCATCAAAGTTTAGCCAATTTCTTGAAAACATCGCACACGTTGTTCGTATTGCTTTACGACATATATCTCCTCTTGCAGTAAATTGAGTATAACAACAATTTGCACAAGACCGCCACTTATTGTTGGGTTAAAATATCACTTTGTTTTTCTAAGCAGTGGTGGACTCTGGTGTTGTGTGGGCTCCCACCTCTATTTTATATATTTATACATATAAATATATCAATGGATGTTTTCATGTGGTGGCCACAATATTGAAAGTTGAAAGTCTTGAAACGATGTTTTATTTTTTTTAGGGGGGAAAAAAGTGACGAATTAAGCATTTAATTTTTTAAAATATTTATATCATTATGCATGATCAGATGTCTGTGTGTGTGTGTGTGTCAGTGTGTGTGTAGAGTTTTGGCATCTGCTTTGATCTCAAATCCAAGTCTTGTAACTCTTCTATCAGCACAGCTCCGGTATCAGTGGCAAGCACGAAATTTTCCTTATAATTATTGAAGGCTAAGATCAGAAGACAAAAATCAAGACAATATTCCTATTCAATTCACACAGACAGAAAATGTGCTACTTAGACCTGTATTTATAATTTGATGGATTATTTCGATACACATATAAAGCATTCTCTTTCTGAGATTATCATCGAGCTTCTAGTAAGGTGAAGGTTATTTCATTAGCTGAACTAGATTGCATCTGATGACTTGATGATGAAGTTGCTTCAGGTGTGGCCTTCCCTGTGAAGAATCCGGGCTGTTTAGGTTCATTCAAGTCATTCTCTCTCCCCAACATCAGAACAACAGACGACATGTTTGGTCTGTCTTCAGGATATTGTTGGACACACAGAAGACTTATGTGGATGCATCTCATTATTTCTGATACAACATATGTCTCTTCTAAGTTTTTGTCTATCAATTCTAAAGCCCTCCCTTCTCTCCACAGCACCCATGCCTGAAAAACACAAGCTTTCTTCTCATATGTCACTTCACAAACTATAACATGATTAGGAAAAAAATGTCCCATCCACTTACATGGCATATAAGGTTATGAGAATGGTCTGCATTATAAAACCCTCTATTCCTCTTTCCATATATAATTTCCATCACCAAAATACCAAAGCTAAACACGTCTGATTTTATTGAAAATAAACCATCTGCTGCGTACTCCGGTGCCATGTAACCACTACAAAATACCATTTGAAAGTAATAATTAAAAGATGGTTGTAGTTTCTATTTGTTCAAGAAGCTGGGTATAAATAATTTTTTTTAAAAAAAAAAATACTTACTATGTACCCACGACTCTATTTGTATTTCCTTCTGTTTGCTCTCCACCAAAAGTTTTGGCCATACCAAAATCTGATATCTTTGGATTTAACTTCTCATCAAGTAAAATATTACTTGCCTTTATGTCTCTATGAATAATTCTCAATCTAGAATCTTGATGAAGATACATGAGACCTCGAGCAATGCCACAAATTATGTTAAAACGTTTAGGCCAATCCAGCAACTTACCTTGATTTTCATCTGTTACAATTTACATTCAGAGTAAATAATTTTTTTTATTAAAAGTATATTTATAATGAGTTTCTGTAAAGTGACAATGGAAAATATTATCTTATATTAGTACCAAAAATGAAGGAGTTCAAGCTTCCATTTGGCATGTACTCATAAACAAGCATCTTCTCTTGTCCTTGAATGCAGCAACCAATAAGTTTTACAAGATTCCGGTGCTGAAGTCTTGCAATTAGTCTCACTTCATTCTTGAATTCAATTGATCCCTGTCCTGAGCCTCTAGAGAGTCTCTTCACTGCAATTAATTTCCCATTCAATAATTTTCCCTGCACAATTCCGTTGTGACTATATTGATACATTAAAAAGCTATAGGACTGCAATGCTTTATACAATATACACATGATACAGGTAGATTGTCACGTCTTTAATTAATCTGGAATCATCAAGTTACCAATAATAATATAGAATTACCTTATAAACAGTTCCAAATCCACCTTCTCCAATTTTGTTTTCCAGCGAAAAGTTATCGGTGGCATTAGCTATAGCAGGCAGGTCGAGCAAAGTGAGGTCCACATCATCTTCAGATCCTTCACTGTGTTGATCTTCTTCTTTGATATTTGCTTTATCTGCAAAATTAAAAGAAAAGTATTCAACTATTTGACAAGCATGGAACGAAATTCATATAAATTTGTCACTCATGCTAAAAAATAATAAAGTAAATTTACCAATCATCTTTCTGCGGACCTTGCAAATAAAGTAACATCCAACTAGAAGCATCCCTGAAATGGCAGCAATGGCTGTAGCAACTATTATGATCAATTTCTTTCTGCGTCCATGTCTCACTTCTTCATGGTTGAGTCAGGTCAAACAAAAAAACTGTTCAATATACAGATTGAAAGAGGGAGCCTGAATTTTTGAAAAATCGATCCTTCACAGTAAACACAAAATGTGAAGAACAATAAAAGTGACGAAGTTTATGCAAGTCCCTACCTAATTCTGAAGCAGCCATTCGTACATACAGATCCTGTCCTCCAGAAGCAAACTGTCTAATATCAATAAGATCACCAAACCACATGGCACACCCACTTCCCTGTCCTCTTACATCTGAATTTGTGAAGGCCATGCAAGAACAATTATTGGAGCATCTCTTTCTACATTCCTCTAAGCCCATTGTCTCATCAAGCCAAGTATGTGTTGTATCCGGCACTTTCAATCCTTGCAATTTAATAAACCCATCCTCAGAGCAATTCAGAGGTTTATTTCTTACACACCCAGCAGACCAATCCATAGAATTCCACGCTTGCAGTGACTTAGGACTGAACCCTTTTAAGCACTGACAAACTGGTGATTCGGTGATGATACAGTTCCCATTGGCGCCACATAAACCGTAACGGTCACAGTAATCTACTGGCTTTGATTTATAAACCATCCAGTTTTGATTTGCTTCCACCCACACATACCGATACCGAATGTAATCAGTTTGATTCATTACTATCCTTGAGTATACAGAAGTGTTTGTCAGATAGTATGTGTAAGAGATCTCTTCCTTGTTGTAGATCAATTTGAAGTGATAAACAGGGTTGGGTTTGACGTCCGGTGAGCCACTTGTGTGGAGACCATTCCATGGTCCAAATCTGCTATAAACCTTATCTCCTTTCATTAACGCTGAATCTGGATAATTATGGGTATCTGTAACGCAAGAGAAATCTCCTGGAGAAGGATCTTCTGGACTCTTCCAAGCTGTGAGAGTCCAGTTCTTTCCTGTCTTCAGGTTATATCCAAATTTCATACCTGGCATTAATGTGTCCGACGGAAAGTCGAAGCTTTGCCACAAGTAGTTTTCTGAATTTGCTTCGTCTTCCTCTCTCACCACCAGATTGCCAGAGTCCAAGAGCTGCACCACTGGATTCCGTGCTCTTTCCTCTGAGTTGGCCTGCCAAACGACAGTGTCGTTTTGGCTTAGGACGAGGTTGCCGCCGGTGGTTAATGTTAGAACGCCTGATGAGTCGTTGATTGGGTTCACTCTATTTGCAACCCAGACTACAGTCTGAATTGGGATATTCTTGTACCAAATACCAATGTAGCGTTTCTTTGATTTGCCAGGACTGAAGAAACCAAGTTCAAAGTCTCCACCTTCAGAAACTAAGGTCACGCCATCTGTTATGAATCGGGTCGGAGCAATGGAATCTAATGCTATTGAAAGTGAGACGGGAGGGAGTAAATAAGCAATGATTATCAGGAAAGAATGAATACCCATAAACTTAATACAAGGCAATTTGCTGATAAACAAGCTGTAGCTGAAGAATAAGATATGATGTCAGTGATTGAGTTCTAGGTATATATACGAGGTGTATGCATTATGCTAACTCCAAATCATCTTCACAGTTATATCTTCTCATGACAGTGAAGCTGAGAATTTCGTGGATATATAATGTTGCTATGGCAATTCATTAGTGTCTGCCACTAAAGTCGAGAGTCAACGTTGATGTCTAATATTTCAACCCCAATAATTTCTGGCATCATTTTCTTTTCACAAATGATCCGTCGTAACCGGCATGGATGAATATGATAGAAATTAATGAAGATGTACGGGTATAAGAACAAGTATTGGGGTTGGCTGAGACGCACTAAGCTTTGACTATCAACTAACTTGTTGAATGGAGCGAACCATACGCTGGAGATATATGAAAAAGCCTTGTTGAATGGGTTGCTGTTAAAATCTTACGTAATGCCTCCTTCAATCTTAATTATAAGGTCTAATTAATTTTTTTTAAAAATCTTAAGAAATTAATTATATTACTTAAACAGATGTTGTGTTTTATTATATTATATATTAGTTCATAAGATAAATAATATAGTTTAAAAAAAACGATGAGTTTTAATGTCTTATAGTAATATAATTAGTTTTTTTAGACTTTTCTAAAAAAAATCGTATTAACCTTATAATTAGAACAGAAAAATGAAACGAAAGGTTTTAGTAATTTACAGCTTGCATGCTCCTTGTAGATTAATTACAAAGCAGAGGAGTTATGGGTCACTGTTTCGAAACGTATCAAAATGGACAATATGATCGTTAAGTTGAATATCATATCATAGCATATCGTCAGTTGTTGCCGCGCAAAGTCAAGTCTTGTTATAAAACATAAAACCTGTGGGCTCATCAGAGCAGCTAAAGGAGAATCATTCCAAATCTTGACTTTAATTTCAAACGCCATTTAGTCTATTTTAATGACGTTTCCTTAGCTTCTTCTTCAATCTACATCCCCTACATTTTCGTTTCCTTTTTTTTATCTTGATTTTTAGATCATTTCCAACAAGAGCTCTGTTGAAAACGAATAATAATTATTGCCTGGAAGGTTATTTCATTGACCGAGTCAGTTGCAGTGTCTCTGTTTCTGACCAGGGCAGGACGTTCTTTTAACTTATTTCAAAGTCTGCATGATTGTCCTGTGGTTACTGAAATTCACTGGAGTTTCTTACTGGATGACCCAATTTGATACAATTTACAATAAATTCATGACTTAGGTTTTAATCTAATCCTTCTAAAATAAAGTCTCTCAGTGTTTTTTTTTTTGAAAGAGCATTAAATTAATTTTGAGAAAATAATATCAAATGTCTGAATTTAATCTCCCAAATATAATTTTTCATGATCAAAATGATTCCTCAAAGAAGTACTTATGACTTTCTTTCAAAGATCATAATATATTGAGGAAAAATATCTAGAGAAGCATATCAAGACATTTTAAATGGCTAAAAAACTCACAATGTCAAACTAAAGCAATTAATCTTTCAAGGCACTAAATTATTTATTATAATTTTTTTTTGGGTGAAAATTATTCATTATAATGTAAACATTACAAACTTTGGAAACATTCCATTCTAATCAATGGGTCCAGTTTAAGTTAATTTTGGAATGATCTGTTCCAAAGGAAAAATAACCAATGCCATGTAATTTGATAAGAAAAAGAACACAGAATTGAAGTTTGAAGTAATATTAGAAGAAACTTCCAAATTATCAATTCAAGTACAACATATCATACATACCCTTAATTCTATCGAGCTTCTAATTGAGAAATTGTTATTTCATTAGTAGATACAGATTCTAGCTGAGATGAAGAAGAATTTGTTTCAACTGAAAATTTCTTCTCATAAAAACCAGGTTGCTTAGGCTCTGTCAATTCTGTATGGCTCCCTAGCATTAGAACCACCATTGACATAGTAGGTCTATCTTCTGGATTATGCTGAACACACAGAAGACCAATATGTATACATCGTAATACTTCTGCTTCATTACACAAGTCGTTAATATTTTTGTCAATGAGCTCTAGCACCCTCCCTTCTTTCCATAGTGTCCATGCCTGAAACGTGAAATTTACTTGTCACGTATCAATTTCACAAAGGCAGACAAAAAAATTATATAAGGTACTTACATGACCAACAAGGTTATTGGTATTGTCTGCATGATAAAATCCTTTATTTCTTCTACCAATTACTATCTCTAACATCAAAACACCAAAACTGAAAACATCAGATTTTATTGAAAATAAACCATCGGCGGCATATTCTGGCGACATGTAGCCACTGCAAATACATATTTACAGCAAAACTATTAGTATGCGCTAAATATATGATAAAGATTACATAGGGTGATTGCTTTAAAATACTCACTAAGTCCCCATTACTCTGTTTGTGCTCCCTTCAATCTGGTCACCTCCAAAAATTCTAGCCAATCCAAAATCTGATATTTTAGGATTCAATTCATCATCTAATAAAATATTGCTTGCTTTGAGATCTCTATGAATGATCCTTAATCTAGAATCTTGATGAAGATACAAAAGACCTCGAGCCACCCCACAAATAATGCTCAAGCGCTTGGACCAATTGAGTACTTTACCTCTATTGTTATCTGTTTCATCCAAATGTTGGTTATTTATTTTTAGACGTTCAAGTTTCATTACGTCTCAAATGAATTATTATCAAAATCAGCATCCTAATGTCAACAGTTTTGCAATATTCATACCAAATATGAAGGAATCTAGGCTACCATTAGGCATGTATTCATAGACCAGCAATCTCTCTTGATCTTGTATGCAGCATCCAACTAATTTGACAAGATTTCGATGTTGAAGGTTGGCAATCAGTTTTACTTCATTCTTGAACTCATTTACTCCTTGTCCTGAAATTTTTGAAAGCCTTTTCACTGCAATTTCTTGTTCATTTTCTAATCTTCCCTGCACACGAATAATTTTTCAGTACATAGAGCTGGATATATTGTGTTATTATAGGATGTCACTTGTTTTTTATATTTCATCCTAACACTTACCCTGTAAACAGGTCCAAAGCCACCTTCTCCAATCTTCTTTTTCATTGAGAAGTTATCAGTGGCTGTAGATATTTCAGACATCTCAAGCAAGGGGAGATCCAGATCTTCCTCCCGTCCTTCACTATTTTGCGCTCCTAAATTTTTTGGTTTCTCTAGCAAAATGAATAAATTTATCTTTGTTAAACCATGCAAACATGATAAGATGGTTTAAATCAATATACATGTTTGATAAGAAAATGTGTGTGTCAACCTAGCAGTATTCTCATGATCTTTTTCAAGTTACAGAACTTCAGAAATTTATCAGGAAAGCATTAACTTGAACGGTTTCTCCTGGTGAGTGAAACAAAATTTTTACTCTTCTGACATTTTTTATGTCGTTCTCGGGGGTCAAATGAAAAACAACTTCATTTTTATATACGGAGAAATCATTAAGTCCAACTGAGAGTTGCATCACTTAGGTTCCTGAAAAATTTATTGTCCAAGGCAATTAATATATAGATTACTCTAATTTCATTACGCAGATGTTCTCTACTGATCTACAATAAACAAAAGTCAATGAAAAGCCATAAAAAAAACGCAGACAGAGAGAAAATACAGCCTTAAAAATGAGCTAGTGATCTTACCATTCATTTTTCTTCTCACATGTCTGATATAACATATTCCAAATGAAAGCATCCCAAAAACAATGGGTATAACGATAGCAACTGCTATAGTCATGTTCTTCCTACCCTGCTCATTTTGCGAGCCTTCATTAATCAGGGGAAAAAAGGAGGGAGAGGAGCACCAGAAGAAGAAGCAATGGTTAAACTTCATGTTGAAATAATGAACTTGAGATTTCATTGATAAAAATTAAAAAAAAAATGAAGCCGTGATACAGTAAACATGCAGACCCTACCTAGTTCTGAAGCATCCATCCGAACATACAGATCCTGTCCCCCAACAGAAAACTGTCTGAGGTCAATCAGATCTCCAAACCACATGACACAACCATTACCTCGTCCTCTTATATCTGAATTTGCGTAGGCCATACAAGAACAGTTGTTGAAACACTTTTGTCTGCATTCTTCTAGGCCTATTCTCTCATCCAGCCAAGTATGAGTAGTATCAGGCAACTTCATCCCACTCATTTTGAGAAACCCAACATTCTTTTTGTCCTCACAACCCAGTTCTACTTTCCTGACACAACCATCAGACCAATCAATTGTGTTCCATTTTTGCGGTGACTTGGGCTTGAACCCTTCCAAGCACTGGCAAACTGGTGAATTAGAAAGGATACAATTTCCATTTGGTCCACATAACCCGTAAGTGTCACAATAGTCTTGTGGAATGGTTGAATAGATCCTCCAGGTTTTATCGGTCTCTGCCCACACATAACGATAACGAACAGAATTGGTTTGGTTCATCGTTAATCTTGTGATTACAGAATCATCCTTGAGACTGTACGAATAGTAGACCTCACTTATGTTGGACACGAACGTGTAACTGAACAGAGGATTTGGCTTTAATTCTGGGGAGCCACTAAATCCCATGCCATTCCATGGTCCAGTTCTAAACATTTTCGAATCTCCTCTCATCATATAAAAGTCAGGATAATTATTGAGGGCTACGGTCATAGAGAGGTCTCCTGGAGATGGATCTTCTAGACTCTTCCAAGCTGACAGCCGCCTATTCAAACCAGTTGTGAGGTCGCATCCTAATTTCATCTCTGGTAAGAGTGTATCCGTTGGAAAGTCGAAACTTTGCCACAAATAGGCTTCTGGGTTTGCTCCTTCCCTATCTCTCACCACAAGATTCCCAGAATCTAAGAGCTCAGCCACCGGATTCTGCACTTGTTTCAGAGGAGTTGAGTGCCAAACCAGAGTCTCGTTTTGGGTGAGAACAAGACTTCCTGCGGTGTTTAACGTTAAGGTTGCAGCAGAGGAATCGTTGATTGGGTCAACTCTGTTTGCTACCCAAACTACCGTCTGAATTGGGATGTTCTTGTACCAAATTCCCAGATAGTGTTTACCAGAGTTTCCAGGAGTGAAGAAACCAAGTTCAAAGCTGCCACCTTTGGACACTAATGCCATGCTACCACTCATTTGAGAAGTAAGCTGAAGGATGGAATCAACTGCCATGGAAGGTTGAAGTGAAGTGACAAGTAGGAGAGCCAGGAAAGAGAGAGTGATCATCGTATTCTAGAAATTGCAGAAGAGGAGTGACTGATGAAAATGGCTTCTGAGTCCGTGAGGCTCTGATGAACGGAGACGTCATGTGGTGAATATTGAGCGAAATTCCCACTTTACCGCGACACACAATTCAACACCCACCCGGCCACCAAGCTAGAGGGGGTCAGGGGTCAATGTTGTGTGTGGTTGGCGGTTCATGAACGGCTGACCCGCGCTCAGATATTGCCTCATAGTCAAAGAAATAAAGATTTTGTCGATTTTACTTCTCTGCGCAAGCAACGTCGTGGGAAGAGACATCTGGGAGACTTGGTGATTACTTGAGAATCTTCCATCTTCCAGAAGAAATGGTGTGAGTAAGTAAGGGCCTGTTTGGGAACTTGGGCAGTGACTTAAAATGAAAGGTAATTTATTTAAAGTAATTTATATTTAAATAAAAAATAATAAAAATCACTTGTGTTTAGATATAAAGTAAAAGAAGTGAATTTTATTGTAATGGAACTTTTTGAGAGTTCCATCATATTTAAATAAATACCTATAAGTTGAAATGCTACTTAAATTTAAATAAGAAGTTACTTAAAGTAATTTTATTATCCTCACCCAAACACTCTTAAAGTAATTTTATTATCCTCACCCAAACACCCACTAAATAAAATCACGTATTACAGAAAACTTGATATTGATTAGTCTACAAGAAATTTAAGGTCAACTACATGTCAATTGCAAAGGATTTAATGATGAGGAATTATCTTTTTTTTTTAAGAAGCTTATCTATAAACAAATACTTTTAACCAAATATAAAAGTATTTTATAATTTATATATTTTCTATGATATATAAATATTACCCATTTGCCCATCATTTTTTATTTTTTATTTTGAAAAAAAAATGATGGATTTGAAATGGTGGAATGCAAAGTTTTCTTCTTCTTCTTCTTATTTGGTGTGGTTGGATCTTAATTGTTGGAGACAGAGACTAGGCTTAAGTTGTGGGCTTATGGGCCTGCTTCTTTGTTATCTAAGAAGCACCTGGTCCCTTCAAATAACTGTGCCTTCGTTCATATATTGGTAAATGGTAACAGTAACACTCCCAATGTGTACGGATCGAGCTTGTGGGTGCTCTTCCAATCATGTGCACCAAAACACAGAATATTCTGGTGCGTTGCCACTATAGTATTTTCACTATTGTTCATGCTCCTTTCTTCATACCTTTTTTTTTTGTGTTGACTTGCAACCAGAAGCGTGGTTTTTCCAGTAATGCCTCCTGCCATTCCAGCATTCATCCCCATCAACAGCAAAACTATTGACTATTGATGAGCTTCATTGTTTACAACGAAATGACATTCACACACACACACACTCACTCTTACGTACGTACGTACGTTAGAAATCAATTAAAGTTCCTCGGAGGCAGTGTTACTTTGGGAGTTCAGCCGCTCCCATTCTCTCCCACCAAATAAATTAAACTCCACTACCACTTTCTTAAATACTATATAATGCCCTTAGTATGTGACTTTCTCCTTGTTACTGTTATATTATAAGGCATCAACTTCTATACAACACACACACACACAAATTTGAAACTCTTTCCGGCCATACAGATGTGAATATATTGTAGTACCACACGCTGGAGCCTCTTACAACTTTTTACGAGGAATTTTTTTTTCAAAAAAAAAAAAAAGAGTTGATGCATGGGCATTCATACAGCGCAACCTGAAAAGTGTATGAGATTCATGAGAGAAGGGTGGTTGGTGGCTCACTGGCTCCTACTTGGTATGTAGGACCCAAATCAATTCCACTAATTTCGCTCTATGATTTTTCCTTCCTTGTCCTTTTTCCCATTAAATATAAACGGATCAGACGCCTGATTATATATATATATATAAGATGCGAAGGTTTGAGTAGGGGCCAGGGACCAGGGTGGGGGACCTGGCAGCTCACACCTACGTGGGCCAATGCTCCCACCGGCAACCTGCGCTCCCTGTCATCTCCACTTTCCCGAACGTGACCCTGCGCTTCCTAAATCCACAAGGAAGTGGCAGGTAAACCCCGATCTTCCTGCTCGTAGCACCTCACTGTTTGTCCACGTGTTTCAAATCATGCAGCATCCGATCGATCGGGTCATCATTGTCCCTTCATGCTTCGCTCCACCCAGCCCCATGCTCTTTCTTTCTGACTTTTTCTACATTATGAAACATATTCATCGAATTTGATAAAATTAAATAAGTTAATTATTGATTTACTTAATATGGCCCTTTTTTCCTAAAATGCCCTACAGCCATCTTTCTTAATCCATTCATTCATTTCCCCCTTGATTATCATTATTTTGTTTTTACCTGACTCCTTGATTATAATTTAAAAAGAAATATTAATGTGGATAAATTAAAAAAATATTAATAAATATACAAACATATGTCTTATATATTCAGAATCAATATCAATTCTTAAAATATCTTATATTAAGGAATATAGCAAGTATTAATTAGGGAAAATTCTAAAAAAAAAACAAGTGA
>JBAGKO010000009.1:259470-275141 GCA_037177275.1 Acacia concinna
CATAATTCAAAATTAAAACACATAATCACATATAATTAGAAAAATTAATAAATTTGATATAAAGAACTTAATTTAAATATTTTTTTAAAAAAAAGAACATGAGAATAATATAAAGGAGGAGGCTAAATGAAAGGGAAAATCTTAAAAAAAGACAAGTGAAATAGAGAAATTTCAATTCAGTACAGTGAAATCGGAAAATCCTAAATCAGCCTTTTTGTAATTTTTTGGGTAATTACGAAAATGCCACTGAATTTTTCATAACGCCAGTATCATAATTAACAACACGAGTATCTAAATTAACAACATCAGATACTACGTATTTACACTGTGAGTTGTAAATATGTAATACCTGGTGTTGTGAATTACGAAACTCATGTTGTAAATTACGAAACTCGTGTTGTGAAAAATTCAGTAGCATTTTCGTAATTACCCAAAAGAAGTACAAAAAAGATTGATTTGAGATTTTCTGATTTCACTATACTGAATTGTCTTTTCCATATTTCCAATGTCTTTTTCTGGAATTCTCCCTATCAATTATTATAGTACTTTTTCCTTTTTTTAATATTAAAACCTATTGTTTTAAGGGCAAAGGGGCAAATTTATCCATAAACTTTCCCCCAATGGATGCCTAGCACCATAAACTTTATTTAAGGGAAAAAATATACATAAACTTTTAAAAATGGCGCAAAAATATATATTAACTTTTGAAAATGGAGCAAATTTAACAATCCATACATTTCAACTTCTAACGCTGTTAAAAGGTATGGGCAAATTTAACTATGAACTTTCCTCATACAAGTGCATGACACCATAAACTCTTAAAAGGGGGCAATTTAACAATAATTTTTTTTTGTAAGGGCACTTGGCACCATAAACTCTTAAAAATGAGACAAATTCAACAATTCATCAATTGAACCTCATTTCTTCTTGAAGAAAGACTTAACTTTCTCCTACTCTCCCACCTCTCTCATTATGTTCCACCACCTTCTGCCATCAACCTTGAGATTTATGTATCTCAAGCTTCTCATAAACCTGAGTTCGCTCTTCGTCACCATCACTTTCGTATTGGTTTCTTTCTCCATCATGTTCTTTGCCCTCAAGGGCAACCTAAAGCAGGTCGTTGTTCTGCTATATGCCGTTGTCATCTTGCTTATAACTTTACACGTTATCACCTAATTTTCCTTATTTACTATAACTATTTTCAGCAAGGTTCCCCAATTTAGTAAGAGTCTGAGAAGCTCATTATCCGAATCACTTTATTTTTTTTTATTACAGTGAACTCATGTCTTTCGGAATAATAATTTCACTCTTATTTTAAATTTTGATATTGCATCAAAAAATCTCCCATCATCATAAATGTGTTTTATAAACATTTTATTGGAGTTGTAACAGACCAGAGTTGGTTCTCCAGCAACCTTTGGTGGGGAAGAAAAAGAAGCAGTGTGAATGATGGGCCTAATAAATCTCGAGGCTGATGGCGGGAGGTAGTGGAATATAATGAGAGAGGTGTGAGAGTAGGAGAGAGGCAACTCTTGATTCAAGAAGAAAGGGGTTCAATAGACGAATTGTTAAATTTGCCTCCTTTTTAAGAGTTTATAGTATTAGACGCCCCTATGAAAAAAGTTTATTGTGAAATTTGTATATTTTTAAGAATTTATGCTTCTTGGCGCCCATATAAAAAAAGTTCATAATTAAATTTATTCCTCACTCTTTAACGGCGTTAATGGCGTTAAAAGTTGAAATGTGTTACATTTGCCCTATTTTTAAAAGTTAATGTATATTTTTGCCCTTAAAAAGAATTTAGGTGTCAAGCACATTTAGAAGAAAATTTATGTGTAAATTTGCCCTTTTATCCTTATTTTAAATAGAAAAATGGAAAATATGCGTACGCGTGTGTAATTGACGTGGCACTGAGTATGTAACAAGAATATGTGGCCGCGTCAAGTATGCCTCAATTTCCTGCGAAATTGATCCTAGGTGTATGTTGTTACCGTTTTACAGATTTTACCAACTCTGAGCCAAATCTAAGCCTGAATGAGCGTGGAATCTTTCGCCGCGAAGTTTGTTGTTCTGAATTACATTTTCGCCCTTCTTCCGAGGATCTATATACTCTATAGTCTATACTCTCCACGTACGTACATAGGTCTCGACTCTGAAATCTAAATCCAGTGCCATTTTCTTATTTACCAGAATACCCCGTATGTATTCTTAACCAGGGTTAGATTTCATTTCATCATCATTATGTCTCTCTTTTCATACAAACACGCGTATATGATTATGTTCTTTAGTGTACTTAACCACCGTTCTTATGGCTTACAACCCTCCCTTAAAAACAAAAAGATGATGGCTGGTTGAGCTAATTGGGCCACTTTGTACACTAACCTTGCATAAGCTGTGGCTGCGTCGCTTTGACTACACTTGATTATAAACATTTCGTATGTATCAATTATTGTTTTTATCACCATACTTGTAAAGTTGTTGATATTTACACTGTACCCAGCGTCTTGCTTTCACTTGGAAGAAAGCGGAAAGGCTATTGAGAGCAACCACTGTTATTGTCATAAATGCGTCCATCCACATAGCTTAATTTCCTCCATCACCCAAACGAAGTGAAAATAAATAAATATAAAAGAAAAACTAACAAGTAACACCATTTTACAAGCGTAAAGTAAAAACAAACCAACGTAATATGTAATTGAGGCATATTTTTTGGGTGTACGCGGTACGTAATGTGAGAACAAGCTTCACTGAAAGCCCCCCGTGGCCCCCACACGCATCATTCAAAGTCACCAACAGTGGGGGCAATATCGGCAATCCACACTCGCATCTCCCTTTTCTAATTCGCTCTCACTGCCTTTCCGCGTTCCGATTTCCCCTCACTCTCTCTTTGCTCCGGCGCTCCCAAAAAAAAAAAAACCTGCGCTCAAACCTCAAATTCTCCCCTTTCCCTTTTTTTTATATTGGTGGCCTGCAACCATGGGTTTCTTTAACACTCTATTCTTCGCTGTGTTCCTTTTCATTTCTCTCTTCTCTCTCTCTTCTTCTTCCTCATCCTCCTCCATTCACGATCTCCTCCGGTCCAAGGGTTTGCCGGCGGGTCTCCTGCCGGAGGAGGTCAAGTCTTACACTTTATCGCAGGACGGCCGATTAGAGGTATTTCTCCACGGGCCTTGCTTGACGAAATACGAGAACAGAGTCCTCTTTGAAAGCGTGGTGAGAGCGAACCTCACTTATGGCAGTCTTATTGGAGTCGAGGGTCTATCTCAAGAAGAGCTTTTTCTATGGCTGCCGGTTAAAGATATCATAGTGGATGATCCCCAGTCAGGTTTGATTCTGTTCGACATTGGGGTCGCTCACAAACAGCTCTCCCTCTCTCTCTTCGAAGATCCACCTCACTGCAAGCCCCAAGGTAACGGCTTTCTCTTTCTCCGATCAAATGACTTTAATTTTCTCTCCCAATTTATTCTTCCCAGGATTTTAATTGATATCGCACTCGAAACTACACAAAATTTACCATACACGGTCTTCTGTCTTATTTGATATAGTTTAATTTGTGTTCAAATTTTCGCAATTTTCTCATCTGAGACTGAGCGGTGGAGAAAGCCTGAAGCATGTTGTAGCATTTGTTAATACTATTCATAATGCTCTCTTATTTCGTATGAACAAAACGGCTTTGTTAATTTTCTTTGGATCTTTATAGTTCTGGTATCTGATAATTCTAGCTGCATTCATGGATCGTATCTTTTAGTACGAATACCTATTTCTTTGCTTTCCATACGGTATCTCCACTGTATCTGAATACTGAAGCCGCACTGCCACTACCCGAGAAAACAACACTAACATGGTGGCAAACATCGACTTGTCGTTTTGTCTTTTTCTAGAATTCCCCTCGAAAAAAACAAGAACTTTTGTTATATTTGGTTAAAAAAATAAAAATTAAAGGAAGTTCCCTCTGAGATAGCAATTGTTCTTCCCATCAAGTCAGCATTGTTCACAGAGGCGTCTGCAGACTGCAGCTGCAGCACCATTGTGCTGTACAGCCAGACAAGCAGTTTCAGAGTTTGTTTGATTATTGGTTTTCTGCTGGTTTTACCGTTGTTTGTTTAAAGATTTTTTGTCACCACTTTCAATTTTCTATACATTGATCAAGTTGCCAAAGAAATAAAAGGCAACACTTGATGGGATTGATTTTGTGTATGGTGTGGCTAATAATGTGGTTTGTGCAGGTGGGTTGAGGAATCATGTGAGGAAGGAGAAAGGATCGGAGGCACTGAGGTAGAGAAGAAGCAGGCCACCCGGTGTCGTGTTGGGAGGAATGGATCATTGTCTCTTTTGTCTGTCTTGTTCATATATAATTTTCACCTTTGCGTTTTCAGTGTGAGAGTGGTAGGGTTGGTGTTATGTTAGAGCAGAGAATGCCGAGAGCTTGTAAAAAGGGGGGGAAAAGGGAGGAGAGAGGGAAGCAAAACGCTGGAATGGAATTATTATAAGTTGTGATTTTCAAATACTTTGTGTTGGGTGTTAAGGTGACGTGATATGTGTGTGTGTGTGTGTGTGTGAGAAAGCAAAGAATCAAGTATCAATGTAAATTAAGTAATGATAAAGCAAACTCGGTGAAGAAGAGTGGAGGAAATATGCGGAATGTCTGCTTGGTGAAGAATAAAAGGGGACAAGGAGTAGGTGTATAATATTTGTTCCTTAATCCTTACATGGTGAAAGGCGAATAATAATAATAAAAGATGCGAAATACTGTATGTGGTAGGCCTGCAACTGCAATGCATGGAAAAGGGGAAAAAGGAGCGGCTGTGTCTGCCTCAAAAGTATAGAATAGCAGGAATTAAGGTGCAGCAGAGGAGGAGGGTACGATGTTGTGAACATGGGGCCACTTATGTTATGCTGTGAATGATGTGAAGGTAACAGTGATGCTTGGAATGGAGTGCAGCGTCACGGGTGTGGTCTTTTATGTTTACTAGAGTGCAAGCGACCTCCTCTATTGGGCCTCGCATATCTCACTCCACTAACTAACTACAGTCCTACTCACAAAGAATGAAGGAGGTTTGAACCCTACTGCGGTGTTTGGGAGGTATAGATGCTTAAGGGTAATTGACCGTTGACTTGGGTTGATTATAAACCCCTGCTTACTCTTTTTGGGGGGGTAAAAAAAAACACCCCACACGCCCTTCCTTACTTTCCCTGCCTCCACAACATCAACCATCCCTATCTCTTTCTCAGTCTCTCCAACTGCCCATCATTTTAATGAGCTTTTCGTTCCGTTACATGCACTTTGTTTTACTTTATTGACGCACTTTGCCCCTGCTCCATTGACTGTTTCTCCAACGCGACGTTAGGTGGAGTGTTTGTGAATAAATAAAAAAGAACAAGTGAACCTCCTCCCTATCTTATGTGGGGAGGGGAGTATGGTTTAAGTTAAGTCCTTTGAACAAAACAGAGAGAGAGAGAAAGAGAAAGGTGAACGTCTTTTGGCTGCGAGAGAAATATGAATGGGTGAATAATATAATACTCCTTTTAATTTTAATTATAAGGGATGGTTAACTTTTTTAGAGAATTTTAAAAAATTTATAAGAAAGTTAATTATATTACTTTAAGATATTAAAATTTGTTGTTTTTCTTCAAATTATGTTGTTTCACTTATGAACTACTCTCTTCGTTCCTATTTATAAGACCATGTTGACTCTTTTAGAGAATTCTAAAAAAATCTTAAGAAAGCTTATTGTATTATTTTAAGACATTAAAGTTTTTCATTTTTCTTCAAATTATGTTATTTGACTTATGAACTATTATATAATGTAATAAAACACAATATATGATATTATTAAGTAATGTAATTAGCTTTCTTACGATTTTTTTAGATTTTCCAAAAAAATTAATGGGGTCTTGTAAATAAGAACGGAGGTAGTAATATATAATGTAATAAAACACAATGTATAATATTCCCTCCACTCCTAAGGGCCTGTTGACTTTTTTAGAAAATCTTAGGAAAATATTAAAAAAGCTAACTATATTATTTAATCATATTATATATTGTGTTTTATTATATTATATATGAGTTAATAAGTTAAAAAATATAATTTAAAGAAAAACGACAAATTTTATATATCTTAAAATAATATAATTAACTTTCTTAAGATTCTCCAAAAAAGTTAAAGGATCCTTATAATTAGGACATGAAGGGATATGATTAAGTAGTGTAATTAGTTTTCTTAAGATTTTCTTAAAATCTTCAGAAAAAAATCAACAAAACTTTATAATTAAGACCGGATGGAATATAATATAATTTGGAATGAGAGTGAGATGGAGGACCTTGTAAATGTAAATGGAGGAGGCTGGTGAGGAAAATGGGAGAATGGAGATGGAGGAGACAAATATTACAAGGGCACTCATTGCATGATCCAGTAGTGGGAGCAAGTGAGGCCACTCCTAGCTAGGAAGTTACCTTATTTGGACTCTTCCCCATTCACGTCAATATCCATACACACACACACACACCCCTCTCATCCCTTTCTCATTTACTTACTTTTACAATTAATTTCCCCTTCTTGCGGCCCAATTATTCCAATCTTGTAGGATTAATACCCGTTTTAGTCACTTTTTGATTAATTGATTTATTGAAATTAATAACATCGATAAATAACCATTAATTACGTCCCAAACAACTTACATATATGGTAAATATATATATTAAATCATACGAGTCATGCGTAAATTTTCCTCCCACCACCCTACCCTCATCACTTTGAATATTCGATATGAAAAAGTTGGGAAGATATTGATTACGACAACTTTTGGTTTTAATTAAATTAAATAAATAATGATGAATATTAATAAAATAGCTCAACACGAGAGGTAAGAGCGAGCGATGGAAGATGTTGAGCAGGGGTTTGGGTTTGCTTGGCATCTAAGAAAAGTACGAAATGGGAGGATGGAACAATTCGTGCAATTAATAAATATAATATAATATAATATAATATAATATGCATTTACTGCCATGAATGAAGGAGACGCGCGCGGTCGTATTTGATTGATGATTGATCCCCTCCCCTGATCCGACGTAACGCACACGTGGCACTCCTATCCGTCATCCGACGATATACACATACGCGGTACCCATACCCAACGATGCGCCCCCTCCCAACCTGAATTTCACGTAAATTTCATTCATTCTACACCCTTTAAACTCGCTCCCCCTCCCGCAAACCTAAAAAACCAGACCTTTTATATTTCTGCACTTCCTCAATTCCGCTTAGTCCAGATTTCTGTGACGTCAACTAACTCATCAGAGAGTGATCATGGGAGGCGGAGGAGCTTTGAGGACCGCCGCGAAGGTGGCCGCAGCCGGCGTGGCTTCCGCTGGCCTTCGGGGCGTGCCCGTTGCGCCGCTCGCCGAGCAGTCGATTCGCAAAGGGTCGAGACCTGCGTCGGCGGTCTTGTCTTCGGAGGGAGCGCAATCTGCTGCTGCTGCGCCTCTGCACACTGCGGCGTCCTGGGACTTGGGCGAATGGGATTTCGCCCATGATGATGGCCTCGTCATGGAGGCCGGCGACCCTACGCCCAGGGTGGTGTTTGGCGAGGTCCCCAGCTTTCAGGAGGCCAAGGCTGCTGCCTCGGTATTGAAAAAAGCCATTGATGAATAATACTGTTCCCCCTTTATCTCTGAATATCTTTTTGTTTTTAATTTTAATATTCGTTGATGCTATGTCTATAGGCAACTTTAAATTTGTCTGTTTTGAATTATTAAATTCGGGTGATTGTAGATGTTGTTTTCTTTAAGTTTCATGTGGAAATGTCAAATTCTAACAAAGTTTTTCTGGGTTGTCAGGAATGCTAGTTAAAAAACTATTGAGATTTTGGTGTGAAACTAATGCTGAGATCATGTGTTCCTGTGTATGTATCATAAATAGAGTATATGTATCTTCTATCTGAGAACACTTTCTCATGCTAAGACCTTATCTTATTTATCAACCGTCAGGGTATACCTGCCCTCTAACGCCTCTGCGTGTGAGCGTTCTACTGACAGTGAAGTCTCTGTTTAGTATTGTTCAGTGCCGAAGCATGCCCTTCAAGTGTTTGAATTTCTAAGCACAAATTCTGAGGTGCAGGTAATTCATGACTTTTCTAATCCATTGGAGATCTCTTTGTGCACTGCTCAAAGAGCTGTGTTGGGTAAAATATCATGGAAAGTGGGATAATAATGAATGAAACGCTTCCTAAATTTATGGTCAAGTCCTGATGCTATTCACTTATCTTTGCCATAACCAGAACACTATATCGTCTGTTGTTTCTGATCCTAACGTATGGAACGCCATGTTACAAAATCCCTCGGTAAAGGCCTTCCTTCAATCTCACCGAACAGGTATGTGGCCGTGTTCTATTTCATGTTGCATATGAATTCCCCTTCTGTAAGGTCTTGCACTGTAGATTTCATGTTGATGCAAAATGTTCTGCAGCTACTGAGGTTGAATAAGAGGAATCTTCAAAAATTTTGGTTATGTTACACCACTTTGTCGAAAAGGACAACTAAGTGATATGGTTTATGGAGTTTAAGGAGATAATGCAGAATTTTATGGTGACAGTGACTGAAATGGTAAGCAATGTTTCAAAATACTTTAAGAACATGTTTGGGTTATCGGAAGCAGAGAAATCGCCCTCTGGTGCTGATGGAAACATGAGAGCAAACGTCATGGATCATTTTGACATGGGAGGAACTCTTGTGAGGTTGGCAGTGATGGTGATTATGGTAGTCCTGCTCAAGCGGGTTTAAACTTTTGCTACTATCAATTAATTCGCTAAGCCTTCTAATAAGCTATGATCTATATCGTTTGTTAAGACTTGGTTATGTTAAATGTAAGATGTTGCAGTCTAATAGAAACAAAAGGCAAGGGCTAGAAACTAAAGATGGATCGATCTTTTCTTTCATTCTCCACCACACGGAACAGATTACATTTACCATGTCAGGGAGATTCCAATCATTTACTAATCTCCAACAACATTTACCATGTCCTGCGGGGTTGGGCCGTTTTACCTGCTCTAATGCTAATTCTGATATTGATTATGCCTGCCTTTGATATATGCATCAAACCTGTGTCTCTTATACCATTTGCTTGCGCTCGGTCTGGTTGGCCTCGCTGAAACATCAAAATAACCCAAAAAAAGAAAAGAAATGAAAAACTCGTGAACAAGTTTTAAAGAGAATCTCTGCGACTAGTGACTAAACAGAGCAAGAAAGACTTAGTCTGATCTTGGTTGCCATCAACCAAGGCACCAAGTCTTCGCTTGAGCTCAATGAATTCTGGTATTTTTCATGCACTCATGCACAAACTCATGGGAGTTCTTTGCAAAGACGATCTCAAAATCATTCTGTACAGCATGAAGGAGAATGTTATCAAGAAAGTACAAGCTTGCTAAATCTATTACTTGGAGGGAAATAAAAAAAAAATGAATTGAATCTTTTGAAAGATATGATACCTCTTCGGCCAATGTCTTGAATACGTGGAACGGGACAATCCACAGCATCCTGCAACAGAAGCTGTGTTGTAAATGACAGAATTGTAAATAGCATTCATGAGTCTCATTTATGACCTAACAAAAATTCAAATATTAAGAAGTTTTCTTTTCATGGAAACAGCTACTGGAGTTCAAGGAAAAATTCTTAACATATGAAAAATCGAAACAATACCTCTAGACGGAACTTGTACTTCATGCTAAAGGGGCTGGAAGATTTAAATTTCTCAATAATAAAAAGAATATCAGGTTACCATACTGTTCCTCAGATTGTAAGGAATTCATCAGTAATTTCCACCTAAAACACATAATTAGGAAGATTTAACTTGAGGAGAATAAATTCACCTTGTCAGAAAATTCTTCATCAAATGACAACCCTTCAGCTGCATATTTAAGAAAAGGAAAACAGCATCTCCAATGAAGTTCAAGAATTGCAAAATTGATGACGTTATGCTAATATACACGATGCAAAACGTCATTATTCTGTTCAACAAGAACAAGTAGTGATCTCTTGTCAGAACAAGAACAGTTCATGACAATTACGACAACTTTTAATTTTAATATATTATGGTAAATATTAAAGGGAAAATGACACTTAGGTCACAAGCAACAAACATAATTATTAAAAAGTCCCACCAATTTTAGCCTCTTACCAAAAAATTCCAAAATAAAAGGTGAAAAATTAACAACTTTGTAAGGGAAATTAAAAACTTCGTAGGGGGAATTAACAATATTAATAGTGGGTTTTAATAACTCCGTTTCAATATTACTAAAAAGTCTTATCCCAATTTTATCTCTTACCCAGAAGTCTCAATGTCTTAAGAGAAAATTAACAACTTAACAGTTGGAATTGACAACTTAGTAACCCCAATTAACAACTTTGACAACGGGTTTTAACAACTCCATTCCAACATTTTTATACTTATCACCTGGGTGTTGTTAAAAAATGTTGGAACGGAGTTGTTAAAACCGTTGTTAAAGTTGTTAATTTCCACTGCAAAGTTGTCAATTCCAGCTGTTAAGTTGTTATTTATTTTTAGACCTTGAAACTTTTAATAATTATGTTTCTTTGTGAGATTTTTTAATAATTATTTTTTATTCTTAGGACTTAGGTGTATTTTTTCAAAATTTTAATACCACCTCTAGTACTATACAATAAATCATGCATAGTACCTTACTATTAGTTAATATTATAGATATATAGATCAATTTGAAGGACAAGCCGTCAGGAACCTAAGACAATCACCTCCCAAACTAAAATAGTTTGTCTTGATTTTTGAAATCTATAAATTTAATTCAGTTTATCTAATATCCTTTTCAGTCTTAATTATAAAGGTCTGTTAATTTTTTTTTGAGAATTTTAGAAAAAATTTAAAAAAATTAATTACATTATTTAATCATATATATATATATATTGTGTTTTATTGATTATATATTAGTTCATAAGTCAAACAATATAATTTAAAAAAATAACGATAAATTTTAATGTCTTAAAGTAATGTAATTTGCTTTCTTAAGATTCTTCAAAAAAGTTCATGAGCCCTTCTGGATGAAGTACGTTTTAATTCATGTATAATTTAGAATAAGGATAATTTAAAAGTTGAAGTTTTTTTATAAAAAAAATTATCAGCAGTACTACATCAAATATCATAAGTACTATATCAAAAAAGTTATGGCTTGAAAATTACAAATTAATAGCCTTAGATTTGACATGAACTATTAAATTGGGTTATTAATAGGTGTAGATGTAATTAATAATAAGGTACATATTCCCATATCAATAGTTTAAAAAAAAGACTAATCTCTCTTAAAACGTAGAGATTAATATATATATATATATATACTTATTTTACTAGAAATGAATTTTGCCTCTCAATTTTCATAACAACATCTTTTTCTGATACCTAATAAAAGATGAACTCTCTGGCAAAAAGATAAATAAATACGGGGGACGAAAAAAGATGAACTCGTCTTTCATCAAAACATGCTTTTGAAAAAACCAAATCATATGGCAACTGTTTGGCAGGTTATTAATTTGACAGATAAGACATAAGAGTAGGGGGAGGTGGCCCGTGGCCCGTGGCTAGGTGAGAGTAGGCGGCAAGGAGCCACGTAAGTGAGTTGACTGACGCAAAATTAAGTTTGACCAAACACTGTCCTGTGATGATCCCAGATTCGTCGGCACCTGCACATTCTTCAGAGTCCAGCCCACCCCATTTCCATATCAATCATTTTCAACATCCAACAGACAAAACATTCAAACCCAACATCATCATTATACTATTCATATTATAATTCTGTATAGACACATACATAGTTTTCACCAAACTCAATTCTCTCTTCTCTTCTTCCTCTTAAGTTTTACTTTTTTTCATCCTCCTTCACAATTTATAGCCTCCGGTAATAACAAGAGACAGAGGAAAAAAATCTCTGTGAGGTCTTGTGGAAGAAATATAATCATTGAAAAGTCTCATAACAAGTGAGAGGTAGTATAGATTTATTGTCATTATTTACATTAAAAATTATCATTCCATATGTTGTTCGCTTATTTTGTTTTTTGTCTTTAATAATTATAGGTTAGAGAGTATATGTTTGGTTCTATAAATTTACATCAAATTTTAGTTTGATCCGTTGAGTTTAGAAAGTAAACTTTTAGTTATTTAATTTTAATATTGTTAATTTTATTTAACGGAAAATGATGAGTTAACAGATTCAAGAGACAATTATTCTGCAACCAAAGGCCAATCATGCTTCAATTTTAAAATATAAAAATGATTATATTGGATAATTAAAATTTGAGCATATTTTGTCAATATTTGATTGCAAAATCACCATTTAAATTTTGTGAGTCAATATTTTCCGTTAAATAAAACTAATGGTGTTAAAATTGAGTGACTAAAAATATACTTTTCAAACTTAAGAGGCCAAATTGAGACTTAATATAAACTTAAAAGAACCAAATGTATAATGTAGTCATAATTATACTTCTTCTAGCATTTCATATAAGATATACAAGGAAAGTTGATCTTGGTAATAAATATAAGAGATATTTTTCATATTCATTAATCTTTTTCTAATTTATCCATATTGATATTCTCTCAACAATAACCAAAGAGGAGGTGGAAATGAAGGAATTAAGCATGTTTTGAAAATGAGGGAATTCATATTTTCTCTTCTCTTTTATCTAACATGGTATTAGAGGTTCCAATTTTTTTTGTTTGCATTTTTTGTGTGTTAGAGAAAAAGATTTTGGGTTTATAGTGATGATCTCAACGTCACCATTTAGGTTTACTAATGGTCTCCTGTGGCAATTATGTTTTGAGTTGGGGGTGATGGTCTCAATATCACCATTTTGGTTTTCAGGCGGTCTCATGTGGTGATCTAGGTTAGTTGTTTCAAATTTTGATCTCTTTGTTTGAGTTATTCTAAAATTTTGGACTTTGTTTAAGTCATTCTTATTACGTTGTTTTGTTTTTTGGTTATTATAATGTTGTTTGTTGTTTCTCATTGTTGCTTTGGTCTCTTGTAAGATGTTTGGAGTGTTGCTTTGATCTCTTATGAGATATTTGGAGTGTTGTTTGGTATCTTATGAGAATTTGAGTGTTGTTTGGTATTTAATGAGACCATTTGTTAAAGCAGGATTTGCTCTTATTTGATTTGTATCATCTGAGTGTAATTGCCTGTTTCACTACCACAGAATCGTGCATATATGGCACTCTATATATCGCGGTTTTAAAAAACCTGCCATATATGGATAGACGGAAGTTTTCAAGAATCATATATGACGGTTATAAGTACTAACCATCATATAAATGTGAGCTATATATAACGGTTATAATTCCACAGTTTTTGGTGTAAAAGAAAACCATATCATATATGACAGTTCTGTAATAAAAACCGTCATATATATGTTAGATATATGCGACGGTTGTTCTAATAAAATCCATTATACATTTGATATATAACGGTTTGGTAACAATAACCGCCCTATATTCTTCGTTTATAAATTCGATATACCCATTTTTTCATAATCATTTGAAACTTCATAAAACACCAGAAAGCTTAGTTTTCTACTTGCGACAAAGTTTTTTGATCTCCCCCGCCTTCCTTTTTCACCCTCCGTCGCGGATTTATCATTTCGTCCTTGTCAGATCGTCATCCACGTGAGTCATACGGGTTGGTTGGGTTGGGTGGGTTTCATGGGTGTTGCAGTACGTCCTAGCGCGTGAAGTACACGCATTGGCTTGTAACGGTTTCATGGCTGTTTTTAGCACTGTTTTGATCTACTTTCTCTTTGCAAAGTTTTGTCCTTTTTGCATTTTCTGCTGGTTGCTCGATCCTCTGTTATTTATCAGCTGCTGTACTGTACATATATTTAGTTAAACTATTACCTTTGATATGAGATCCAATATATTTTATGTACATTTTAATGCTCGCTGGTTGTTGTATATATATATATTGTGATCGAAGGGTTGTTTAATTTTGTGATGGATATATATATATATATTGGAGTTCTTTATTTACTTTAATTTGTTGTATAATTATATTAAGTTTGATGTTATTTATATTGATGCTGAAGTGGGGATATATATAAAGAGAATGTGAAAATTATATTATTGTGTGGATGAATTTTAAGAGTTTTATTAGTTATTGTAAATTAAAGTTGCTAGTTGTACATGCATAATATTGTGTGCTTGATAACCAATTTAAAGTAGTGTAATGATATTTTTGAATTGAGATTTAATTCTAAGTGTGTTTGTTGTTTGGTTTGTATTTGCTCTGATCTATATAAAATGGATAATAAAGAATAGGTGTATGCAAGTCGTTTATCGAAGGAGTACTGGGATGGGGTTGGGGAATTCATATGGTTAGCTTGCCCGTAATCATGCTGATGATCATGGCTTCATTGTTTGTCCTTGCGTCAAGTGTGACGTTGTGAGGTATGTTCATCCAGAGACTTGTGAGGAGTACTTAGTGGCTTACGGATTTGATCAGAGTTATACGTGTTGGACTAAATATGGTGAGGAGGAAGTGGAACATACTGATGATAGTTGGGCAAACTTGGAAAGTAGGTGTGACAATTCAATCTTGAAAAGGTGTGAGGAGACACCTAACTTAGAAGGTTGTGACTCAACTAACCCTTTAGATGCGTTGATCATCTCAAAGATTTGGCGGATGCAATTGAAGGGGAGTTTAGCAAGAACCCAGAAAAGTTTGAGAGGATGAAAAGAGATGCAGAGAATTCTTTGTATGAGAATTGTATTGAGTTCACATTGTTATCTGCAGTGTTGAATTGTACAAATGGAAAGTAAGATATGGGTTGAGTGATGCGGGTTTTAAAAAGCTGCTTTCCTTATTGAGAAAAATGTTAGCGTCGGGAAACGACATGCCAACAAAGACTTATGATGCAAAACAAGTTATGCGAATAGTCGGATTGAGAAGATACACGCTTGCCCCAAAGATTGTATTCTATTTCGTAAAGAATACAAATCGTTAATTGAGTGTCCCTTGTGCTCAGCGTCATGCTACCAAGCGAATGGAAAGAGTCTAATGAAGGCGTTATGGTATTTTCCCATTAAACCTAGATTTAGACGCCTGTACAGTAATGCAATTGATGCAAAAAACTTGTGTTGACATGCAGACGAAAGGATTGAAGACGGTATGCTAAGGCATTCTTCTAACTCTGCAGAGTGGAAAAGGTTTAACCTCCAGCATCCCAAATTTGCTGAAGAACCAAGACACCTTGGCCTAACATTGGCCATTGATAGGATGAACCCATTTGGGATGTAGAGCAGTACCCACAGTATATGGCCTGTGATATTGTTTATCTATAACCTACCTCTATGGCTTATGATGAAACAAAAGTACATGATGTTATCTATCCTAATCTTAGGGCCGAGGCAACTGGGCAAAGACATAGATGTATACCTATCTCCACTAATTGAAGACTTGAAGGACATGTGGGATAAAGGGGAAGTTGTGTATGATGCCAATGAGAGAGAATCGTTCAATTTGAAGGTTATGTTGTTTGGAACAATCAATGATTTTCCAGCATATGAGAATTTGTCAGGGTATAGCATTAAAGGGCAACTTGGATGACTGAATTGTGAAGAGGGTACACAATCGATCAGGCTTAAACATGGTATGAAGAA
>JBAGKO010000009.1:281838-312765 GCA_037177275.1 Acacia concinna
GAAAACCGGCCGGTTGAACCCGTTTTCACCAAAATAAATAACAAAAAAATATCCATTTATTTATGAAATTTTAAAAATATATCAATATATTGTCACCTATTTTATTATTATATATGATACTTATATATTTCTTTAATTTTCACGTATATATATAGTGTTATTTTATCATTATTAATTAAATTATAATATTTTAATGTGGCTGGTTCAACTCCCGATCCGATCCAATTGAACCCTGAACACATACCGTGACTGGTTTGTTGCTTGATTCATTTTTTTTTACCTTGGTATTTTTGCACTTGTACCCTCAAAATGTTAAAAAATCATTAAAGTGGGGCCCACAAAACATCTATTAGGTTTAGTAAACAAAACTAGCATTTTCATTGCATTTTTTAATATATTGATGGTATTTTTACACCAAAAAATGTAAAAGGTGCCAGATGCATTTTTAGAATATTTACATAGGTAATTTTGCACCTTAGCCCAAAAAAAAAAATGGAAATCAAGTGATTCCACCACAAGGTAGTGGGACTAAGTGATTGAAGAGGTGTAATTTTAATATTATCTTTATTTAAATGAAAAAAAATACAGTTGAAAGGACCTACAAAAATTTGTAACTCAATATCCCTGTGACCCCTCTCAATTCAAAAACTAAAGAAAATAGGGAAAATGACAATAAAATCTCAAGAACTAAACATATTTATTGAAAAGTCCTACCAATTTTGTTCTTTATTAAAAGGTTCCAAGGTCTCAAATGACTAAATAACAATTTAGTAAGCTCAATTAACAATTTAGTAGAGGAACCCACAATGAGCTGATGATTAGTTTTTAGCCTACTAGGCTGGGGGGTACCTTGGTTTATCCAAAAAAAACTTAGAAGGTTCAATTAACAATTTAGTAAATCCAATTTACAACTTTAACGGTAAGTTTTGACAACTCCGTAAGAATATTTTAACAATTATCATCTGAGTGTTTTAACAACTTGTAGGCCAAATTGACAACCTAGTAGGCCAAATTGACAACCTAGTAGGTCCAATAGACAACCTTAATAACAAGTTTTAACAACTCCGTAAAAATGTTCAAGTGCACTTATAATCACATGGCTATATAATTATTAAAATATTTTTATGGAGTTGTCAAAACTCACTGTCAAATCTGTCAATTGGATTTTCTCATTTGTTACAATGCCCATGTGCACTTTATTAAAATGTTTTTACGGAGTTGTCAAAACTTACTGTCAAAGTTGTAAATCGAGCCTACTAAGTTGTCAATTTGGTCTACTAAGTTGTTAATTAGTTGCTTGTGACCTTAAGACCTATTGGTAGGAGACAAAATTGGTGGGATCTTTTCAGTGAATATGTTCGGTCTTTACAACCTTATTACCATTTTCCCAAAAAAATAAATGGGTTAGGAGAATTGACTATTTTGCCTTTGCAGAGTTGGATGCTTGACTGCTTTTTCAAACGTAATGAGCACAATGGATTAAAATGAAGCTGAGCAAGAAAAATGTGGTATTTGTTTTTTTTTATTTCTCTTTCAACATATAATTTCATAGTGGAACACTTTACCATTTTTCTCAGATTACTTTTCAATCTTTTGTCTGATTTTGCCCAACAAAAGCCTACATATTAATCTTTTTATTCGCACTTTTCTTTGGTTATATGGAGTATGGACCAAGCAATTCAAGTCTCAATCACATTTGCTTTATGGTAATTTTAATATGGAGGGCAAGGGAAGGAGACGAAGCAGAGAAAGACAAGTTGTCACCATTTTAAACATGTTCGTGGATATTTCATTCCCTTGTTGCTTTCCCTTCATTAATTTTTGAAGCACTTTACAATTACATTGTGGGTGGGTGGCTGTGTGTATTGTGTTCTTTACAGAAAATATAAAAGCAAAACCAAATCAAATGTCGCTCCTCATATCTGTTTTTAATCTGAGCATCTTTTTAAACCATTGTACAGAAGCTTTCGGTATCCTCGTTAGGTTATTCTTAAAATCCACGTAGTACAGTCCAAACCGTACAGTATAGCCCATATTCCACTCCCAGTTGTCTAGCAATGACCACACAAAGTAACCCCGAACATCACAATCGTCTTCCCTGTATTAAAATATAATTAATATACATTACTTTAATTCTGTTGTATTAAAATAAATTAAAAAAAGCCATGTTATGCAGAGAATCAAATTGCAGAATTTGTTATTAAAGGACCTGGTTTTTTAAATACCTTATAGCAGCAGATAGGTTTGAGAGATAGTCTCTATGAAACCTTATTCTCTTGTCATCCTGTAAAGTCTTTTCTAAGGTCGTGAAAGGTCCATTTGAATCATCCATTCCTGCCATAGTAAATGAACGCTTTCTGTGAATTGTCTTGATGAGCTTATTATGATTAAAAAACTCCTGCCTCACCGTTTTCTGTTATAATCACTGGTGGGTTCCCATACTTGTTCTTCACATAATTCACCATTTTTCGGATTCCCCAGGGGACAACGTGAAGCCAGCGTGATGCTGCCTGGAGAAGTAAGAAGAATTACATAAGATTGAAGTCTATACACCAAGCTTAAGTCTTAATGAGTTTCTTAATCATACCCTTTCTCCAATTATAGCCCCTTTTCTGTATGCTACAAAGTAGGACAATAAATGAGACCAAGAAGAAAATGGAAGATAAAGGAGAAAAGGGTAATAATTTCCATTGCAGGCTTACGGGTAGTGATGACAGCAGCATCAGATGAAGCATCCTGCAAAACCAGTTTCCGAATCCTAGTCCTGTCGTTACGAGTATAAAGTGAGGTGTAATGATTTATGCCAACAAAATCCAATGATCCCACAAGCATTTCGGAGGTTGCATCTGAGATATGTGGCAATCTTTCAGCTACCAGTTGTTCCATTGAAAGAGGATACTTCCCATAAAAGATAGGGTCAAGGAACCTATTAAGCAAGAGTAATTTTTCAGGTTTCCGGAAATTTCATGCAGCTATACATTATCGTAGAGAATTACCATCCAACTGAGAAATCCATAGCTCTGCCTGCTGCATCTCTGTCCTCGTCAAGATCAGTTATGGGTTCATACCATATGGCATCTAGAGCCATCCCTATCTGACCCCCTTGTCTTTCCTGGATTATTTCATCAACATCAGAATCAAAAGTCAGGGATTGGATAATTGAACTGTGCATATTTCAGGAATTGAAGATGACTTGTTTAGAACCTTGAAGTGTTGCTGATAAGTGCGATACGCGGCAGCATGAGACAAGAGAATGTGGTGAGCTACAATGTAGGGTTCAGTGGATGATTTTCCCTTCCTACATATAAAGTGACCCAGAATGGAACATCTTCCAGGAGCTTGAATGCCTAAATCGTAGCCATGGAGGGCAAAGTTGTGTGGTTCATTGAAGGTGACCCAGTACTTCACTCTGTTTCCAAAAGTTTTGAAGCAGGTATAGGCATAGTGCTCGAAATCTTTTCTGCATATGAATTAATACAAAGATCATCACTTTATCTCAAGAGATGCATAACATGTTGTTATTTTTATTTTTTAAACTTACATGACTCGTGTGCTTAGCCATCCTTCATATTGATCTTCTAGCATCTGTGGAAGATCCCAATGATATAGGGTTACAAAAGGCTGGATTCCTGATTGAAGAGAAGAACTAAGATTTTAATGCTAATTTGTTCGGTCTGTAAAAGGAATGTTCCTATAGAAAATCTTTGTAACCTTTCTCCAGTAAAGCATCTATGAGACTGTTGTAATACGTTATTCCTTCTACACTAGGCTCCCCTGTTCCGTCTGCTCACAATTATTACATACACAGTTAGCCACTAACATGAATAATATTGTACTAGAATATTTTTTTTGGAAGAAAGGCAGAAAAAAAAAAATTTTTTGAAAACGTTTACCACTTACTTGGAAAAATTCTGGACCATGATATGGAAAATCTGTAAAAATCCATCCCCATATCTTTCATCAATTCTATGTCATTCTGCGTAAAAGGGAATATTATTAATGCTTCAGTTGACCGATACATATTTTAAATTAAAAATCCATTGAAATGAAAACAAAAAAACGTAAATTTGAGTAGTGTCACATCATCATGTAAGTTTAAAAATTCTTTTCACCATGAGAAATTTCATGGCATTCGTTTTCTTTACAATTTGATTGTCTATTGCTTAAAGTGGGTGATACGTCGGCGTCATCGTCTCCATATTCTTTCATATTTTATAATGGTGCGTCGTCTCATCCTGAAGTGTTCATATTTTCTTTTCCCATTCATATCCGCATGCTCTCTCTTTGAATATGAGCCACTTGAAATTTATTTGAGAAAGAGATAGAAAAGTTTATAAAGTAATCTAAATAGGGATCCCGAAGTATCATCCTTGTTACCTTAAATCTGTGATATTGGTCCACAGCCATGTCTGCATTACTGAAGTCCAAAATTCTCCCTATCAGAATGCAAAACTGGAAATCAGAAACTTGTCTGCAAAAATCAATACTCACTGTATGTGCATATTAAACAATTTTGATGATATATTTTGGTTTGCCCTTAAAAACTCTGACTTACCTGGAATCCTGGTGAAAGTATCCCATATGCTATCTCCTCTATTTCCTTCATTAACAGCTCCTTCAAACTATGCAGCACAGCATTCCCAGGTGATGAGAGTTGGCACATTCTTTGTTTGATATCGGGATTGAACATTGTAAGGAAAAGTAAGATTCTTACCTGGTAAGCTGAAGAAGCAGTTCCAAAGATAAACCCATCTGGAAAATCTGCTCTGCTAATTGATTCTGTCCTCACAAAGGACTGAATTATGAGAAGAAATGCAATACAAATCTTCATGGTGCTTGAGGTTAGAAAGCTATGCACTACTTGCCACTTCTCTCTGTGGTTTTAGGCTGTACAACTTGGAATATATAGACCGCAGACATGCCTAGCTAACTTTGTTGTAAAGGTTAAGGCTGAAGAAGAAATAGACAAAAGCAGAAGCAACCATGAGCTTACTAAGAAACTGACAATTGTTGCTGGCCAATCCTGTATTTGTTCATATTGGAACATGCAGGACGGTCAGAAACAGAGGAAACCCCGTAGAGGCAGAGGAAGATGGAGGAATATGAATGGCACATTTGGTAAGAAAGAGATATTATTTTCTTTATTTCCTGCTTTCTTGTTGCAGAAAAATATGGTGAGGAATTGTGTGTGAGAGCGAAGAGAGACGAAAAAAGCTATTCGTATATGGGAAACGTAAACATCAGGAAATGACGCTATCCATATCGACTGTAGGTTCTAGTTGCGGGGAAGAGACCTCTTTTGTGTGCTTTTATCGAGTGACACATATGAGAGAGGTGGAACCTTCCTATTATTTTATAATTCTCTGTTTTCTTTGGAGGAAAAGACACTCAAGCAGAGGGGGCTATGAATTATTCATCAATCATTAATCATTCAATATCAAATGGTAAATTATATTTGCATACCCTTTTCAACTAGATTCTCAGATCCTATCAAATTGAAAACGGATAGAATTAACAATAATTAAGTGCAGGAAATATTTTTTAAAAAAAAATTGAGAGGATAAAATAAAACCAATAAGGCTGTGGAGTATGAGTGCAACATGGAATACTTTATTTGTACATGCAGCAAATTTAAGGTACAAGTAAAATAAAGAAAAGAAAAAGAAGTTGAAATGGATGTGATGAATAGGGAAGCTAACAAGAAAGAAAATAAAGTAGTATTTGTTTTGGAATAAACAAAGTTGTTGGAGATAAGAATCAGAAATGGCTATATGTGTCAAGAATTCTGATAAACTCAGGCCACCTACCAAAATTTGTCCTAAGTCCAAACCATGTTGCAAAAGCAAATTGTTGAGTCTAATAATTTGGATAATATTTTGAATTCTTATGTTGTGTGTCAGCATTTTGATATCAGCTTTACCGTTTGCAAATTAAACAAAAAAACTATTTTTTAAGTTAAAAATGAATAATGCCTACATGTCAGCATGCATGTGAGGAATACAAACAAAACACATCGGATGCCTTTTAAGCAACTGTTTGGTCTCTGATCCTAAAATGTATTGTTTTTTCGAATAATTCTAATGCAAGGCCCTGTTCGTCTTGTATCCATGTGGAACATGAAGCTTTCAAAATAAATAACTTCTTTTTAATTAATTTATAGAGAAAATTACAGTAGACAACATTATACATGCAACTCAAGAACCTTAAAGAAGCTGTCCTTAAAAATTGTAGTACAAGAAGATTTCAAAGCCAAAATGAACACGCCAGAGAGTTATGGCAAAAACAAAGAAAATATAGCAGATGCCGTATCATTATTTATTACTAAGTCGGATTTTAATTATAAAATTTAATTAATTTTTTTAAAAAATTAAATAAGTAAAATAAATTATTTAATTATATCATATGTTATATTTTATTATATTATATATTGTTTATAAGTTAAACAAAATATTTTAAAGAAAAATGAAAAATTTTAATACTTTAAAATAATGTAATTAACTTTCTTAATGTTCTTTAAAAAATTTAAATGAATTTTATAATTAGAATCATAATGAGGAGTAGTACACAAACAAAATGATAATTGGTAAGGGATTGAAAGCTAAAATATCACGGTTCTTCACACAGTATAACATTGAAAGTATGCTGGCAAAAAAATAAAATAAAAATGAAAGTACAGTTCTAACTCTTACAATTTGTATAAACATTGTATACTTAATCTAAAACAAAACGTGCTACGGCTTCAGAAATGGTTTGTTTAACCCCTTTTGTTTGTGACGTATATTTATGTATTTGTAAGTTCGGTCTGACTTGAAATAGGGCGTGAACGGGTCATTATAAAGAAACTTACGAAAATAAAGCCAAGAACCAGTTAATAAATTGTTTGACCAAAAATTAAAGTGCTGCTAATTTTTTTATTTGTATTTTACCATATCAGTTTGCTAACTTTGCTGAAACAAATATAAGCCTTAATATTGATGTGTATGTAAATATAATAAATTATCATTAAGTAACTTATGAACATATTTTTTATTTATTTTTTGGGAGGGTTACTATAGCGGGGTTAATGATTTGCTATACTAACTTAATAGTTTTACATCATTTATTCATAATTATTTTTACTAAAAAAAATAGTTTATGATTATTTTTACATTTTTGATAATAATTGATGATTATTTTTACATATCAACCCTTAATAATATATGCATATTTTAATTGTCAGTGTAGTCCAGCCCTAAACCATAACAAAAAGTTTAACGTTAACTAAAAGGAGAGTAATTAGTATCTCTTTTTACAACACTAAAGACAAGATGTTAAAAGTGAAATAGATCAGAACTCATAACAGCCTTTTTAATGAGAAGCTTTCATACCATTAGGTATTTAGGTTATATGCCCTTTAATAATAATTGGCATGTTTTGAAATAGGAAATGCAAATCCAAAACTTGTCCAAAGTGAAAAGAACCATTTTTTTTTTTAAAATGAGTTGGGTCCAGGACTCTCCAAGGTTTAGACATCATGCTTTTAAGTTCATATTACCGTTTATAACATTATAATTATAGAATAATTGGGCCAACATTTGTTCTCAGTACATGGGCTTTATGATGGTGTGAAAAACACAATAAGGACTTTTTTGTTATTGTTCTGGTCATATTTTGAGCTTCACCCTATTTTGTGCCCTACTTCCCTCCACAATACCTTATTCCAATCCCAAAACATTTGGGCTTTTGGCCCGTTTCTCTCTCTCACCTATTTGTTTTAGATTTTGTTACAAATTTTGCAATATATATACATATATAAGTCAATTTAATTTGCCAACAAAAATTAGTCCAATTGGTAAGAGGTTGACTCATAGCCTAATATCATAAAATCAAATCCTGCTAGTTTGGAGACATGCCATAGCCATGCTGAACCCCTGAGACTCAATCCACTTAAACATTTTTGTAAAAAAAAAAAAGTCAATCTTGTTTTTATGACCAAGTTTATTTCACTTTATACATTAGTTTCAAACCAATTCATCACAGAGTACCCATAGATCATTCGTCACAGGGTATATGATATCTCCTACATTAAAAATATCACTTATTAGGCCTTCACATTTAAAATATACGTTGCATAATAGTTTTCAGATTTCTTAATACATGTTATGTGCCAATAAATTGAAATGTTTGGATAATAATTAATTTTCAATTACAATATTTCTATTCTAAAATAAGCATGATCAAACTGACTCTAAATGTGGATATCTTTTTTAGTGAAAGTTCAAACTTTAATTCATTATGTTGCGAGTGACTAGTATTTCTTGTTAGACTCAGTTTAATTGGTTACACACATAATACAACTTTTAAGTTTACTTTCATATTATTAAAGAAAATATAGAAAGTAACAAAAAATAATTTGTTCAGTCTTGAAATTTGGAGGGTTCATTTAACAAAATAAATATGAGAAAATTAACTCGTGTGTGTATATATATATATTTAAACATTAATGAATGTTTGAATATACAGTTTTGAAGAGATATCCAATTGTTGTTATTGTGTCATGCAATGTGGCACTTCTGTAATCACCAAACCTTGGAAGAGGAGAAGATCGAAGGAGAGGAGCCAGATGGTCGGATGATATAAGAGCTGCAAGAGTACAAGCTAAGCTAAGCTAAGCTGGATCTCATCCGATAAAAATTTCACAAACAGATAAAAAATATAAAGGAGACATTTTTTGTGCTGGATGAACTGAATCCCTTGTGCAATGACTAATTATTTAGCTGTTGCTTTCTGATGGATGTGAACCAGTGTGGTTCCTGAGCATTCCTTGGGTGGAGAGCCACACACACATATATGAATTGAGTTATATATATTTGTGTGTGTGTGTGTGTTCAAGTAAAGCGACTGAAAGCAGTTTCACACTCACAGAACACTTAAATTGATTCGATCTGTATTAAAACACACATGGCCTCTATTCAACAGTGGCCCATCACATCCTCCGTCCATTCGATTCCCTTCCAAGAAATGAACCAATGGTGTGATGAGAGCAATTCCCTTTTTGCCAAGCAAACCCAACTAACTTGTTTATGACCCAGAAAGAAACCAAACACTGGATATTTTCATGTCAACCTAGCTAGCTATTTCGACAATGATATGATGATGTTGTTGTTCTTCTTATTTTCTCTCCGCAGGTGTACGTGCCTTCTCGTTTCTGTTCAGCACCTTTAATTGACTTTTCCTTCATAACGTACCAGACAAAATTTTTCTGCAACGGTTTGTCCACGGGACCTTCTAGGCTTTTTTGTCTTCTGGACAGATAGTGGGAATTGAAAAAACGAGATATGGAAAGCGACAATTATAACAATAAGAACAAGATGCTGCAAATTGTTAGAGAGATCTGTGGTGGGAAATGGATTTCAAATATCCAATTAATTAGTTGGTAGTTATATATTGTTACATCTGTCTCTGGTTACGTTACTCATCATCAATATATATGTTCACATTTGAAATTAAAACTTCTTTGAAAGAGAAGTGCGTGTGCGCATTGCCTTGACATTATGCCTATGTGGCTACAAGTTTAGATACAAAATCACTTCTGTGCTTATTCTATGTCCCGTTTTGGCTATGATATGTTTCAGTATATATATAGTTGTGCCTCGCACAACTATGCATATGCATTGATATGGCCATGGGCCAGAGGATATGCATATAATAAATTATAATTATTTATTTATTTGTGAGCACTACAAATCAGTGTTGAAGAATTATTCTTTCATTAAACTTTTCTTTTTCTTTTTTTTTTTGGTGGCTTGTTTTTCTTAAAATTCAGTGGCCTTACCTTTTGTCTGTCCTCCCTCCCAAGTCCCACCCACCAATTGATTTGCTAATCTGCTATTGACCCCGTAATTAATTAATACCTAAAACCTTTTGATAAGGAAATTAATTAAGATCATAAAATCTAAAAAGAGATAATCATGATCGCCCGTCCTATGTGTACAGGGATGTTATTTTGAGATGAAAGTGCCTTTTTGTTAAGAAGACAAAATATATTTGGGCAAATTAATTACTCATAAATTGATACTCCGGTCCTGATCCTATATATATAAAACACACACACACACATATATATATATATAACATTTTCAACATTTTGATCATATATATATATATATATATATGACACTACTAACTTTTTTTCATTGGATAATTTTTTTTTAAATCTCATTAATTCTGCCATAAACGAAATTCAACAATTTTTCAAATTAATTAAGATGATAAAATCTCCAAAGAGATCATCATGATCGCCCGTCCTATGTGTACAGCAGAATGAAGCGATGTCATTTTGAAAATTATATAAGTAATTAAGGATAATGAAAGTGTCTTTTTGTTAAGAAGACAAAATATATATATTTGGGCAAATTAATTACTCATACTTCTCTAATCCTCTATATATATACATATATATATATATATATATGACATTTTCAACATTTTTCATCTAGATTGAAAAAAACCCCTTAAATCTCATTAATTATGCTATGAAATTTAATAATTTTTTAACTTTATCCCTATTTAATATATATAATATTAAATAAAAATAAAGTTAACACAATAATAAGTAAAGGGAAAAATTATACATTAACATTAAAACTTTAATAGGTGACTTATAAATAGGATAAAAATAATCTTCTCTCTATCTTATATATTAAACGGAGTATAATTCACTATCAACCCATTAGTTATTACGAATCACACTCCAATACCCCGTGGACCACGACCCTAATTATTAATTAACCACTTACTTGACCTACTTCATGACCCACTTGTGTTCATAATGAATATATCTCTAACCATAATTAAATGGAAACTAAAGCAGCCATCAATAAAAATACTCGACAAAAGCAGGCTGCCTCTTTTTATTAATAATATATTATTATTATTATTATTATTATTATTATTTCGTGAGCATTTTATTTTGGGAGAAAGGGAAAAAATAGAATTGAAATAGGTAAAAGATAAATAAGTTTTATAGTTGTTAATTAAGATACTCAACGTAGTAATATATCTATTTTCACACATTTAGTATCTTAATTTACAACTGCAAAATTTATTTATCCTTTACCTATTTCAATTCTATTTTTGTGTCTTCTTCCCTTTTATTTTATTCTTCTACCAACACAAATGCATCATAATTTAAAGTTTAAGCTCCACTTACATATATATATATATATATATATATAAATATAATCAACTTTAATTTAATTGCACGTCTTCCTGTGTGGGGCTCCCTCCTAATTATTGGACAAGCTATTGGGAGATGATATATAGACTAATGAAATTCAAGACGTACGAATTATTTTAGTTCTCTTTAATTACACGATTTAAGAACACACGGAATCACAGCTTGCAATATTTTGCACAATAAAGTTAGCAGACTAATATAAGTTTATTCAGTAATTGTGAAAGGAAATGGTCGAAAAGGTCAACTTAGGATACTTGTAATAGTAGTTACGAAAGTCTTCCATACTGTTGAAGAGAGTAAGTTAAGATCACTTACATACAAATAAACGAGTGGCCTCCACGAACTTGTATTTTCAGCTTGATATTTGTATGGGGGACCATTTAGAGATAATAATACTAATAATCAAGATAAATCAATTTTTAATGTTCTAGACGATGACATGATGTTTTAGTATAGGAAGATAATCTTAGAGTATGTTTGTATAAATACACAAGACAAGAAGCGATGGCTAGCCATTTTGACGAACTGTTTTTAGAAATATAATTTTAAAACTTAATCATATATTCATATGGATGAAAAGAATATAGGGAAAATGGTAATAAGGTCCCAAGGACCAAATATATTAGCAAAAAAGTGCCACCAATTTAGATTCTCATAAAAAAGTCCAAAGGGACTTTAATTTTGAGATAATATGTTCACAAGAGAAAAGACCTGCATACCCCTATTCTTTCAACACATGCATGTCAGAGGAGAGAAAAATTCAAAAATCGCACGGGTACTATTCACTTAACCATGAAAAATTTTAACAATTTATCAGGCCGTGATAACAACTTCGTAAGCACGGTTTGACAATTTCTCAGGCCGGATACTGTTCACTTAGCCATGAAAATTTTAACAACTTATCAAGTAGTGATAACAACTTCGTAAGTACCTTTTAACAATTTCTCAGGTCAAATACTGTTTACTCGGCCATAAAAATTTTAACAACTTATCAGGCTGTAATAACAACTTTGTAAGCACGTTTTGACAACTTGTAATGCATGTTCGGATGGATTTGTTAGAACATGCATTATAAGTTATCAAAACATGCTTACGAAGTTGTCATCATGTCTTGATAAGTTATTAATATTTCCATGGAGGAGTGAATAGTACTTGGCTTGAGAAGTTGTCAAAACCTGCTTACGAAGAGTTGTCATCACGGCTAGAACTAGTAATTCGGGTCGGTTTGGATCTGTCAGCCCGTTTATTTAGGCGGCTTTGAGTATGGAAAAAGGTGGCCCATTTAAAAACAGGCTAAACGGGTTCAGCAATTGATTCAACCCGCGGGTTAAACAGGTTGAATAAGTTAACATTTAAAAAAAAAACTCTCACACAATACCACTCCCATATGACCGCATCTGTCTTTCTCAATTTCTCCCTGTCCCCACTCCCCTATGACTTCTGTCTCCCACACTCTCTCTTATCTCATTCTCAGACTCACCCTCACCTCTCATCACTTGAAGTCATAGACCCACACGACATAGCCACACCAGTGACACCACATTGACACACCTATTGTCTCCAGACTCTCCAATGACACCGTCCGTCCACCATCGACCCTCAGACCTCAGTCCTTACTCCGCACTCCCTCATAGACTCACGGTCACGGCGTTAGCCTCATACTCTCACACTCACAGACATAGTCACAAGCTCACTGTCACTGGCACCGCTCACAGCCTCATTGGCCATCTCCGTGAGCCCTGATGGTGAGCTTCGGCCTTTGATCTTGCCAGTTTTCTGTCTCCACCATTGAGCATCCAGCCACCACAGATGGGCAAATGGCTGTGGGTGATGGTGATGTCGTGATTACAGAGCTGAAGTTGTGAGCATCATGCGTTATTGTGTTGCGAGCGTGAAGTCATGAAGGTGTGTACTGTTAACTGTGTATCAGTGTATGTAGTGATTGGGTGATGGTGATTTTGATCTCGCCAGTTTTTTTTTAAAATTAAAATGTTATTGTCACTTGGGCTAGCAGGTTAACCTGCAAGCCCGAGTGATTGGGTTCAAGCTACAAAGTTTGTAGCCTATTAAGGGTTAACCCAAAACCTGATTTGGGCTGGCCCGAGTTCCTTGTACTAATTATGACTTGATAAATTGTTAAAATTTCCATGGCAGAGTAAACGATACCCAGCCTGAGAAGTTGTCAAAACGTTCTTACAAAGTTTTCATCACGGCCTGATAAGTTGTTAAATTTTTCATAGTTGAGTGAACAGTACCCGCGTCATTTTTGAATTTTGAATTTCTCTCCCCTCTAACATACATGTGTTGAAAGGTCAAGGGTATGCACGTATTTTCTCTTGTGAATATATTATCCCAAAAGTCCCTTAAGATTTTTTGGTGAGAATCAATAAAAGAAAAACTGGACCGGCCGGCCGGTTCGACCGGAAAACTGGTGAACCGATCCCCAACCCGGTCCGGTTGGCTTATTGGACCAGAGGAGGGGTAGACTCGGATTTGACCAAGTCGACCTGGACGAGTTGGCGTTGACTCGACAAAACCGCCAAGTCACCTTTCGCTTGAAAATTTTTAAATAAAAAAAGCCAGAACACATGGATAAGGGAGGAGAGGGAGAGATTTACGAATTCATCAGTTTAGAATCAGATCCGGTCTCACAAACAATTGGTAAAGGAAAGTGAGATATTACAGAAAAAGGCCATAACAGATATGGGATTGCTTGAAATTTATAAAAACAAAAAACTAGAACAGATATGGGACAAGATGGAGAGAGAAAGTTCATCAATTTAGAATTAGATTTGGTCTCATAGGCGGTTGGTGATGGCAAGAGGAAGTAATGATCCCAGATCTACAAGGAGAGACAGATACATGAGTTCGGCGAGTCAAGAATTTGTAGCTTTCACTTCAGTGGCATCGCGCCTCTCTTCCTTCGATCAGCGAGTGAAAATGGCGATGACTAGCAAGTTGCAACTGTGGTTTTGGTTTTGCGATTGAGGCATCTGGTGGGACCGTAGGGAGCATTTGTGCGGCTAAATAGGAAATAAATGATAGAAATAATATATGGTATGATTCTTAAGCTATTAGGTTAAGTTAGAGGGGAGTAAGTGGGCTGGGCTGGACTCTACCCTTCTAACCCAAAAAAAAATATGTTGCAGCTCTACCCTTCTTAGAATCAAGGTACAAATATTATATTATATAATATTATTATTTAATATAAATGTGTTTTATTTATAATATTTTAATATGACCAGTTCAACCCTTTGAACTCTAAACCCATGTCGTGACCGGTTAGTTGCCCGATCCGGTTTTTTGTACATTAGTGAGAATATAAATTGGTGAGACTTTTTTTATCAATATATTTAGTTCTTGAGACCTTATTTCCATTTTCTCAAGAATATATTGTACATTAGTTTTTTTAGCCAACAATATATTGTAGCTTCCAAGTATGGAAACACATTGTCAATCTCCTCATTGAAATTACAAATTCCTGTTGATTAAACTAAACTAATGTCAAAGTTAGTATAGTAATGTAAGATCCTACTAAATCCCAGATTAAGATCTCAAGATTAAGTCCTAAATGAGATATTTATGTTAGGAAGGACAACCACGAACCTCAAACCAAATAATGAATGATATTATTAAAAATAAAAAAACTAAACCAACGTCAATGTCATATATTTTTTTTAGAAAACAAAAATATCATTATTGATTTAGACAAAGATTTTTTTTTTTAGAATTCAGGTGGTATCCTCAATCGATAGCTAGCGACTAATCTTCTTAAGAAGTAGAGGTATAAAGATCACAAAAGTGAGTTTTGTGTTTTCTGCCAAGTCTTTTTTTTCCTTATACACAGCCTAATTTAAGCTCAAGATATCATGTTTAAGTAATAGAGTTACCTACCAACTATGCTGGATGTTGTCGGAAGTTAGACTATGAAATTGACGAAAATTAAAAAAAAAAAAACCAATATGAAAAAGGAAACTGATGTTTCTTTATTTTTTGTTTCCATTCACAAAATTGATGTTTCTTTTTGTGGGTGAAAAAAAGAAAGGTTAAGGGATAAAAATGTTCATGAACTTTTTTCAGATGGGCATTTAGCACGGTAAATATTTTTGAGGTCTAAAAATGTCTATGAATTTTTAAAAATAGGGTAAAAATGTTAGAGCCGTCAACTTAGGTTAACGGTGTTACTAGTGGGACCCACAACTTTATTTTTATTAGAATTAAGATGAAAAAATATTCATAAACTTTTTTATATGGGCATTCGGCATCATAAATTTTTCATGGGGTGTAAAAGTGCTTATGAACTTAATTATCTATATTAACAATTACAGTATCTATATTAACAACTTATATCGGTGCTGAACCTACAGTGATCAACCACATGCAAGGTCATCTGCTGTGCGATGATGGTCGTCACCTCTTGCCATAGGCACCAAAGCTCAGGCGACTATTAGGGATTAGGGATTTTTTTTTATAAAAACAAAATCTAAGGGTATTTAGGTAATTTCCTAAAATCTTCAAGATTGTAAAAATCCCAAATGAGTAAAAAATTTTATATTCTTTCTAAATGACTCATTTGGGATTTTTACATTTAAACACACTGAATTGTCTTTTTCACATTTACTTAGTATTTTACATCTACGAAAGTTTATGGCGCTAGAAGCCCATTTGAAAAAAGTTCATGGACATTTTTGACCCTCAACCTTAATTATAAAAAATAAAGTTAAGTCCTACTAGTAACATTGTTAATCTAAGTTAATGATTATGATATTTTTACCCCATTTTTAAAAGTTCATAAATATTTTTACACCTCACAAAAGTTTATAATACTAGATGCTGATTAAAAAAATGGTTCATCCACATTTTCACCTCTTAAAAATGTATTTAGGGGAGAAGATAATACCATGACTCAGAAAACCGAGCACATGGAGTGGGCCTCATGAGCCCACTGGGTCCACCACCAGATCAATCACTATTATGCTAGGCGCTGCCCTCCCGCTGAAGGAATGGCAGGCTTGTAATAAAATTCATCCTTGTGGGTAAAATCGAGAATGGACATCTTGATCGGGACGGATTTCATGGAGTTACGTCCGTTCCATTTCCAGCTTATATAACTGCGTCCCAAAGCAACATTCGGAAACTCGCCAACAGTCACAGCTATCTCCCTCCTTCTCTCCTTCCTCACTTTCTTGAATCAACGAGAATGAAGCTCCTTTGCCCTCTTCAATGGCATCACTCTCTGACTCTGTAAGCTCGAACTCGCCCAGGAATTTGAAAATCTCATCTCCGGCGACTCTCGTTTCCTCCTCTTAGTTTTCTCCACGAATTGAAAGAGTAAAAATTCAATTTAGATATAGTTATATATAACTTCATAATTTGGCCGATGAGGTTCTTAGAATTCGTTTTATGGTGTGGTTCCGCCACCGAACGTTCCAAAGTTGAGAGTACAGCCTCCCCGCAGCCGCTGGCGGAGGATGAGGGGTCGTCAGTGTCTCTGTCTCCCAGGACGCGTCACCGTAAGAAACGCGGAAGGTTGACAACTGCGTCAACCGCACCGGAATGGAGGCCATCGCTGGGATCTATTTCGGAGGACCACATCTCGCAGCCGAGAGAGAGAGTCGACGCCCAGAACCGCAAGGTGGATCTGGAGAGGGAGTTTAAGAGGAAGAACGCCGGCGGCTCCGTTGCTGCTTCTAAGGTTCACCACCGTAGTTATCGCGACGAGCACAAGTAATTTACTTCTCTCCTTTTTTCAAAATTAGTACTGACTTAAGTTTGCGTCTATTCATGAGAAACACGTTACGTTATTATTAAATTAGTAATATTCGTAGTAATTAGTAATTGGTTTCTTGGCGTTCGGTTTTATTTTATTTTTCCAAAAGATTGAAAACGCACAGATTAATATGTATATATTAATCTTAAGGTGTAATTTATAATAATTGAGGTTGGCTTCTGCTGAGAAGTTATGAGACGAAGCTAATAATCCAAAGAGTGCAGCTGTGCCTTCCGTTGGCTTGAGATTACTCACTTGCTACGTTGAGTTGACTTTCATTCAAGAATAATTCATAATTCATCGTATATATATATATAATACTCCTCCTGGCCTAATTATAAAAAGTTAGTTAGGAATTGGTCTTATCCCTAAAATAAGAGACCTCTACTCCTTTTTATTTATAATATTAAACTATAATTTAGTTAATTAAAGCTATTTCTTTCTAATTTCATCTTCTTTTTTTTCACATTTGAAGAAAGGAAAGCTATGCGGTTCCATGTCACATATATTTGCATTTTTTTTTTAAACAACATAAATCTCTAGATCTTTTCTGATAATTAAATACGTAATTGCAGGCGATTTGCTGCTGCGACGGTCATGCCTGCATTTTCTCCGACGCCGTTCATGTTCTGACCTATGAGAAAATATCGAATTTAGACATTGTGATATACGTATTTGAGAGGGAGAAAGGGAAATTAAATGTGCATATATATAACACTATTTGGATTAGCTAGGAGAGAGTATAAATAATAATAATAAAAAAAAAGGTGCAGTGCGCATAGCTCTCAGAGTGGCTTAATTAATTAATTATGTTATTGTGAGATAGAGACGTGGAGTGGAGGTTCTATCATTCAATATCGTACGCAGACGAGAGCTCTTTCATTTGTAAATGAATAAATTGGTCAATTAAGCCCTTTCCACCCTCCTGCCACCATTTGGTTATACCACTACTTTTTTCCCGATGTATGTGATGAAATTATAAGTGTTATAGTCTAAAGTCGGATGAAAATAAAGGAAAATAAAATGAGTTTTAAGTTAAAAACCGTGGAAATTGAAACACAGGATCGGAGAATATATTCCACTTCATTCAACTGATCGATGTGCATACCATGTTAATTTACGATCATGCAGTTTTTTCCTCTGGACATAATTTAAATCCCTGACCGATTCATGATCATCTCCTACACACACGTACTTTCGAATGAAGTCATGTGATGTATAAGCACATCACTGCTTCAACAATTAGATTAAAATGTCAAAACGCTCCCTTCCCATCCTTAATGCGAGACGTACATATGCTCTTGTTTTTATTTATAAGACATTTTTAGATAATTTTAAAAATATTTTAAGAAAGCTAATTACATTACTTAATAATATCATATGTTGTGTTTTATTATATTATATAGTAGCTCATAAGTCAAACAACGTAATTTAAAGAAAAATAACAAACTTTAATGTCTTATAGTAATGCAATTATCTTTCTTAAGATTTTTTTAGACTTCTTCATAAAAGTCTTATAAATAAGAATAGAGGGAGTATATATTTGGAGAGTTAACATTGGTTCTAAGTATAACACATAATTTTCATTATTTTTCTAATTTAATCTATTGGCTATTGATACCCTCTCCACAATAATTAAGGACATAAGTAAAATGAAACATTAGAGTGTTTTAGAAAATACATACTACCTAACTCAATGATTTCTACAATATAATAGAATGTCTTATATTATCTCCGGTCCTATTTATAAGATTTAGTTGAATCTTCCCCTATCAATACTCCTTTAACTATAATTAGACACCATAATGATTAAATACATACACCATGTGAATTTCTATATCTCCCTTTACTTCCCATAAATATATACAAGAGGAGAAATGATGAAAATGAAATTGTAAATCAAATGTATTTTTGGAACATCATGTGATATTAAAACAATTAACTGATTTAACTAATATTTTTAATCTCTAAAAAAAATTAAGTAGGTCTTATATTTAGGATGAGAGAGAGTATGAAGGAAGAGAAAACTGAATCATAATTCATAAAAAAGGAATATAAGAAAGGAGGTGAAGAGGGAGGATGAGAGGGATCCGAAGGAGGTGGAGTGATCTTAATTATTCATCCTAGTTGACTTACTCATTCTTGGTGGTGTGGCAGTTGGTTGACTGCATGGAGATATATATATATATATATATATCACAAAATGTAGAAATTAGACAGATAGAGAGAGACAAAGAAAACAACATAATGGGCGGCATTATATTGGAAGAGAGAGATTGTACGTGTTGGTGTAAAAGCCGTGATGGCTGAGTTTGTGTGATTCAGATACCTAAGTATGTACTGTTCTCATTATATAAATTCCATGTCCCGACCGACGAAGGAGCTGCAGATCCATTGATATTTAATTTCCCTTCTCTTGCACTTTTGCCCATCGTCTTTTCATCAACTTCAACGTTACGTACTCGTCTGCTGCCTTTTGATTCTATAGTTGAGTTCATGAGCATGTTATATTGCGCTGTTATATGTATAATTAGATACTACCTACCTACTTATTTCACACAAATTAAACTCACCTTACCATATAATCCATATATATATAAATGGAAATTAGGAGGTTCCCAAATTAAATAGAATGACAAGTACCACTAGTTTTAGTGCTGACAGCTGAGCTAGTTTGTGAATGAAATCTATGTTATGAAAACCCGACCACTACTATGAACGGGCCTCCTCCTTCAACTTCACCATTTAATTAATGTCCTTATTGGAAATTTGGAATGTCCAAACACACACACACACACATTCACGGCCCATTGTTCTGCTACTCTCTTATTGGACCACCACCTTCTTCTACTTGCATTTGCATTGCATTATTTTTTTTTTCGTTTGACCCAAACCCATATCAGCATTTTCATAACATTGCCTCTGTCACTCTTTTTCTCTCCCATAAATACATAATTATTCATTCATGATTTCTTGATAGTTATAAATTCTTTCCAAAAAATTAAATTAACAAAACACACACACACACATTTTCTTTTAAAAAAAGAAAATCCCTAAAAAAAAAAATTGAGCTGTTCCCCTGTCTAAGAACGTAAACTTTCTAATTAATTTTTTTCTTGATAAAGAAATTAATATAATACTGTATTATTGTTTTATTCAAAAAAAAAATCGTAATTAAAAAGATGACAATCACTTATGTCAAAAAAATATCATAGTTAAACATCTTATGGTACAATTTTTCCATTTACAACTTCCTTCAACTTGCTCTTGGAGAAAGTTGTAAACGGAAAAATGTACCATAAGATCTACAATCTTTAACACAGGTTTCAGGACAAATGTCATCCTCTAGAGGAGGGTTTCGTCAGAATCGATGTCGATGGTTCAGTCAAGTAGTACTGGAAGGTAGCTACAGGAGGACTGGTGCGTGATCATAGAGACAATTGGCTAGGAGGTTTCTTGCACAATTTAGAACTTACTCACCTACCATGACATAAATTCTTGCAATTTACTTAGATTTGAGAGTGTGCAAAGATATAGGCCTTACTAGAATACATCTTTACTTGGATTCTACAGAGGCAATTCACTCTCTTATGGTAGATAGTGGAAATTATCACCCACTTCAGCATGAGATAGATGATGTGAGGTCTCTCATTTTCTCCAATTAGAATATTCAAATTATTTATGCACATAGAGAAGCAATGAAATGTGCTGACTTTTGGCAAACATGACACATGATGCAAACATCAAGCTAAGAGTTGTCAATTCTCCACCAGCTTTATGTTTGGATATAATGTTCGCAGGCCTAAGCTAACATTAATTTTTTTTTAATTATATTTTTTGCACTCCACGGTTTAAAACCGTTTGTAATTTCAAGTGCAAACACTTGCCAATCAATCTTAAAAAAAAAAAGATTCCTAGTCAAGTTATTGTATATATGTACATATATTCAACAAAATAATTGGTACACACTTATGGTATGTTTGGCTCAATGGAAGGGAGGGGAAGGGAGGTATTTTAATGGAGGGGAGGAGAAGGGACGATTTGAGAATGATTTTGTTTTACTTTGTTTGGATGGATAAAAAGGAGGGGAGGAGAGTGATTTTAATATTGTAAAAAAAGGTAATCAATAACATAAAAATATAATAAATGAAAAATAAAATAGGCACTAGTCAATGTAAAAGTTTTTGAAGTGTAGTTTGTAAAGAAGAATTAATATTTGTCATGTAATAAAAAAAATTTTACCTGCAATTTTCAAAATGTGTGTATTAATTTGTTTTTCTTATTAAAAATATGTATATAATGGTAAAAAATACAATACAGTGTGATACTAACAATGTATAACACAAATCTAAAAGGGAGACAACCTAGATATATTAAAAAAGAATAAAAATCATGTATGTGTTAATTAGTAGAAGCTAAAATATAACATTTTCCCTCCAAAATCCCTTAATTTTGTAGGGAAGGGTTAGGAGGGGAGGGAGAAAAAACCTTAGAAAATTTCCTCTTACCAAAAATTTTTATTATCTAAATAAGTGGAGGGGGCAAAATTCCCCAATTTCCATCCCGTCCCATCTCCTCATAGCAAACAGGCGCTTAATGATATGGTGGGGGTGCAGATTAAATCTAAGCGATCAGGTATACATTGAAATAGACTGATGCCGAGATTAGATCGATGTTGAGGATAATGTTGCCCGTCAACTATTTAATAAATCCAGCCTGTAGATCAGACCTTCCTATTAATTAATACGCCTACCACCTATATGTGTATGTACGTGCAGAGCACTGCATGTGCAAACATATGGAATTTAATTGCACAAATTCAGTTATGTAAAGCAGCCGCTAATATCATTTTATTTCAACTACTAGACTATATATATATATATGTGTGTGTATATATATACAGAAAATGATTGAATAAGAAGCTTAAAATTGCAGAATCGTAGATTAAGTTTGTTACTAAGACTTAACAAGATAATGACAAAACTTGTTAGTAATTCACAACTCAGTTTTAGGAGATAAAGATTTAATAATTTGAAAGTTCTTTATCTACTATTTTCTTATATATAAAATTTAAAAAACTGTTTTTGAGCAGGGTACATTTACTAATGGATCAGTGTAGCCTGTAGATGATATCATCATGGCCTAGCACACTACGGTATAACTATAAACAGCAACGACGACATCAAAAACGCAATTGAAGAAGTCAACCTCAAAAGCTTTGACATGGGCAGAACAACATAGTCATGGATTAAGACCCAAGAAGCTGGCCTTTCTCACTACGCATTAAAATCAAAGCAAGAATGCAACTGGGTTGGATTCTTCCACCTCAGTGAGTTCTTCCCCTCACAAAGACTGAGTCTGCCACCAGAACGAACTCAGATGACTAGGCTGGCCTCCAATTTTGAGGTGAATCCACTACCTTGGGATTTTGAGCATGATATATGGACTTGGCTGTACGTCGATTTTAATGGGGGCCTATCATCGCTAACAGGGTTAACAGGAGGTTTAGTGATGATGTTCAAAGTTACATCACAAAAATGATAATTATAATTTATTTTCATAAATAAATTAATTTATTTTGTTGGGCCAATATATTAAATTTTCCGTATAAAAACGACAGTATTTATTATTTATGGACCCTTTCTTAGCTCCCCTATTATTAAAACTGCTCTCCATTTATTTTCGCGGACAAATTAGACCTACACGTTATAGATCATGGCTGAGTACTCTGATCTGTCGGCTCCTGTTCTGAAAATGGCCAAGATAGTCTGATTATTCAATCAATATATATATATATATATATATATTGTCATAATCCTTTCAATTTAGAATATTGTATTTTTTAGATGCTAATTACTGGAACAAAAAAATATCCATATTTTCCATATTATTTATACACTTTTTTATTATATTAAGGATGAAATTTATACCGTGTGTAAGAGGAGATTATGTGAATTCTCAATGTTGTGTGTTTGAATATTTGAGTTATAGAAGCTAGCTAGACATAAAAATTTTAACGTGCTTTCTTAGGGAGAGTATTCATTTGAACTATTTGGTGGATGAATTGAGGAGAATATAATTGACACATACATAGAAAGTATTTAAAGAAGATAAATAATAATTCATCAGTATTGATCATGTCTTCAGTCAGTTATTATTATTGGAGTCCAGATCAACGAAATAGGTGATTATTAATGGGGGCGGCTAGTGCCCAAAAAATGATGGTGCAAAATTGGTTCAACAGCTGAGCTTTGAATGCGATGTTTGGTGTTAAATGCATATGTGACTACTAGTCTTGCCTTGAATTGGTTCATTACTTATAATTTCATCACCCAAAACCCTTCATTTGAAAACTATCATCATGTCTTCCATGGATTCTTCTCCTCCTGTTCCTTCATTCCATTTCCCTCGGCGGCGCTCTGCAAATTATCATCTCAGCATTTGGGGAGATCATTTTATTCAATATGCCTCCCGATATTTGGTATTCCCACTTTCTCTTTTTATGTAGCTTTATCCCCTCGTAAAGTCGTCATTATATAACAAAGCTATCATTAATCTGATACTTTTTGTACTCATAATAAATAAATATCATTACTATTTGAGTATCCTATATTAGAGATCTATTTATACACAACATATATATAAAAGCTTATATGCATATATAGGTCCTTTTATATTGATTCTATCAGAGAGTAATAATAACACACGGTTGAATCTGCAGGAAGCGAATGACAAAATGGAGGTGCAGATTAAAATGTTCAAGGAAGAAGTGAAGAAAATGCTCCTCCTACCAACTAAACGTCTCCTCTCAAAAACAAACTTGATTGACTCCATCCAACGTCTAGGTGTCAGCTACCATTTTGAACTCGAGATTGATGACATATTGCAACAGATTCTAGATACTTATGTACAAAATGGTGTAATAAATGTGGAAGATGATGACCCACGTACTCTTGCACTTCTCTTTAGGTTGTTAAGGCAACAGGGACATCGCATCTCACCTGGTATGCCTCGAGCTCGATCTCTGTCTAGCTACTTCAAGCACCATTTTGCTTGCTCTCTCAACCAATTAACATGACAAATTAAAACATCTGACTTTTTTGATATAAATTAAACCAGATGTGTTTGAAAAGTTCAAGGATGAGCAAGGTGATATTTGGGAAGGACTAGCTACTGATGTGGAAGGAATCCTATGTTTACATGAAGCTGCACATCTCAGAGTTCACGGAGAAGATATATTAGACGAGGCTTTTGCTTTCACTTCGACTCATCTTGAGTCTATGATCACCCATTTGAATCCTTCTCTTGCCGCAAAAGTCAAGCACAGCCTAAGGCACCCTCTTCTTAAGAGCCTTCCAAGGCTAGAAGCTTGGCGTTATATTTCTTGTTACCAAGATGATCCTTCCCACGATAAAACTCTTCTTGCCTTCACAAGGCTTGATTTCAATTTGCTTCAAAAGTTGCACCAAACTGAACTCGGAAATATTTCTAAGTATGTTTTTCTGAATTATACCAAATATAGGCTTAATATAATATATGTGCACGCGTTGTTATTATGTGTCACTCACACATCATTGTTTCTAAACTTGTTTGACTTATAGGTGGTGGAATGAATTAGATTTCAGAACCAAGTTGCCTTTTGCTCCCGATAGCTAGGTTGGTGGAGTGTTACTTTTGGATTTTGGGAGTGTTTTATGAACCTTGCGATGTTTTGGGTAGAAGGATAACTACCAAAGTGATATGTATCGCGTCGGTCCTAGATGACATATATGATGTTTATGGCACAATAGAAGAGCTGCAGCTTTTCACTACGGCAATTGAGAGGTTAAATTCATTAATTAAGTCTATTAAATTAATGTCCCACCGATATTTTTTTTCCATAAAAAAGTTGCAATTCTATTGTCAAAATACTTTAATTGGCTAACTTTAACTCAAAATTATCATTTTTCAGTTGGGATATAAGGTGCCAGGAATTTTTGCCAGAATACATGAAAATTTGTTACCAAGCACTATTGGATGTTTATGACGAAATCAAGCAAGAGATGACCAAGGAGGGAAGAGGATTTTGCATACAGTATGCCAAAGATGAAGTAAGGCATACTTTCATACTAATTCACTTTCCATTTTGGACACTTTAAATTGTTGATTCTTTCATAATAACGTAAATATAATTTGTTGAATAATCCTTCTTATTCCTTGGTCAATCAAATTTTAATTTATAATTGTCTAAAAGTTTATATAATAAATCTGGGACAATTAGTCTAGGTATATTGCAAGACAATGTCTCTACTTTCACTTAGTCTACAATCATCATTAAGCTGTTAATTATGGCACGAAGCACAGATGAAAAGGTTAGTACAAGCCTACTTTGTTGAAGCCAAATTGTCCAATAGCAATTATACCCCAAAATTGGAGGAGTACATGAGCAATGCACTTGTTGTCCTGTGGATACCGTACGGTAATGGCCATAACTTTCATAGGGATGGGTTCTATTGCCACAGAGCAAGTCTTCCAGTGGTTATCAAGTAACCCCAAAATCGTGAGAGCTTCAACGATAATTAGCAGGCTCATGGATGACATTGTTTCCAACGAGGTACGCACCCAGATCGATCACAAGTCTAAAATTTCTACCTCGCTTATTGCTCAACTTCTAAGTTTTTTAGACAGGCAATAAATATAATGATTCGTGTGTTTGTGGCTATTTGTTAGGATGAGCAAAAGAGAGGGGATGTTGCTTCGGCCGTAGAGTGTTACATAAACCAACATGGTGTGCAGAGAGAAATTGCCATGGAAGAGTTGAAGAGGCAAGTGGAGAGTGAGTGGAAGGATATAAATGAGAAACTACTTGAGCCTACGCAAGTCCCAAGGCCTTTGTTGATGCGAATTCTAAACCTGACTCGTGTAATAGACGTGCTTTACAAGGATTCTGATGGCCACACTGATTCTGCAAATTCAACAAAAGATCATATCACTGCTTTATTTTTACACGCTTTTCCTCTTTCAAAATGATAGGATCTCAGTTAGGTTTGAACCAACGTCAGTTCCGTTATGCTATTTTGGAAGCGACCAACTATGTAGTTTTGGTAATTTTGGGGAGGCGCGGACCCATGGATATTTCCTTCACGTCTAGAGTTTTATTTGAGGACCTTCAGTGCAGTCCAGGTGATGAATATAGTTAGACCTCTCAAAAAAGCTTTTATAATTTCAAAGTTTAATGTGTTTATACATTATAGTTTGGGGAACAGGTAAATGTTTGCACCTCGAGTGCATGGGTCACATTAAGTAATAAGATGATAAGTGAATATCATTTCCACGATAATTTGGTTTTAAAACCAGGGTCAATTATTGATTATCATATTTTCACCTAATTCAAGTGATACAAATATGAAGAGTGATGAGAAATCAAATATAAAATTAGAAAAAAAAAGCTAATAAATATAAGCCATTCATGGCCTCCAAGGATAAAATAGCACTCAAAGTTATTCAAAAGTACGCAATCAAATCCCTACAACATTTACTTTTTAATGAGATATTATGTTAACCAAGGACATTAAGTTACTTATAAGTGGTCTCTCAAAGTCTCTAAATAGGTTTTAAGTTTAATTAATTCCTTTATATCATAATTAACTAATTAAAACCCAATTTTTAATATTACAAATCCTATATGACCATATGAAGTTAATTAGTATATCTCTTTCTCATTAACAAAATCATCCATTCAACTCACAAATTTCAAATTCTCACATGATTTAACTTAAGTTCTCCACTCAACCTAGTTTTTTCAAGCACCATGCTTTTCATCTGTGCATCTTGCCATAATTAACTAGTTATGATTGTACAGTAAGTGAAAGTAGTGATTTCACCTTGCAATATAGTAACTATAAAGAAATTGAGTACTACTCTTTTTATGAGTTGTCAAGTCATGAGACATGATTGTAATCATGATCACAATGGTATTTAATATAGAAATTTTAGGCAATTATTAATTTAAATTTGATTGATCATGGAATAAGAAAAATTCAACAAATTATATTTACATTATTCGAAAATAATCTCTAATTTAAAGTGTTTAAAATAAAATTAAAATGGTTGAATTATCAAGTACAGTGCGTCTTCAGCTTTGGCATTCTTTATGCAAAATTCTCTTTCATGCCTGGTCATTTCTTGCTTTATTTTATCATAAACACCTAATACTGCTTGATAACAAAATATTCTGGCAAAAATTCCAGACACTCTAAATCCCGCCTAAAAATTGAAAGTCGTTCCCTTCTTAAATATAAGATCCTATAATTGACTTCTTTTAGAGAGATTAAAGAAAGATAAGTTATTTAATCATATTATATGTAGTATATTATTATATTATATATTAATATATAAGTTAGACAACATAGTTCAAAACAAAACCACAAATTTAAACGCTTTGAAATAATATAATTAGTTTTTTTTAATTTTCTAAAGAAATCAATTAAATTTTATATTTAGACCAAAGATAATATTTCTGAGAAATCATTAGTTTAAGCCTACTAAATTCTTTTGACAAATAGCTTTTCAATCAATGCTTCAGAAAATTGAAAATTGTCAATCCACAAATTGGGGTGAAAAGCTTCTACCTTTAGTAGAAATTGAGATGAAAAATCATCACTTGATGGAATAATCTTGTAAGTTAATTAAGGTGTCCATGATGATGATTTTCACAGCTGAAAGAACTTCTCGATCTCCATTTTTAAGTTTCCATATAAGCTCACCGCTCACTCCATGGTTTACCACCTACATATATCCAAAACTATAGACACCTTCTCAACGTTTATGACAATTGTTAGAAATAATATGAGAAAAGAGGCAAAAGATGCGTACTGAGTAGAGTCAGATCTAAGAAGATAGTTCATACATCGATTAAGACTATTAGAGCCTAACTAAGGTTTGCACAACAGTGCACTAGAACACAATAAATTATGGAAGAAAAGAAGAGAGAATGTAAGATAACTCAATTACTTTGAGATGATTTTCTACTTGGTAGGAGGCTCTATTTATAGAGATTCTTATCTTGCCCTTAAATCAACAATTAATTCTTAATCAAAGTAAGTTTCCAAACTCTTCTTTCTTGCACTCAAAGCAACTCTCAATTGCCCATTAAGTTACCAATCAATAGAAAGTCTTTAATATATATTTACATTTATATATAAATTAGTTAACATTTTACTAATTAAGTAATTATTGCAATTGGAGACTATTGCATGTCAAAACTCTCTTAATATATTTGGATTTAATTCTTGAGCAATCGGTCCAACCCATCAAGGGCGAACTCTGTCAAACCCCACTTATGATTCCACATTTATTAGAGTATTAAAGTGCACTATGCAATTTAGACGTACTTCTACTGTAACTACTTTAGCACTCGTAGGCATTGACGCAACTAGATCATATGGAACTTTGTATACTTTCAGGTTTAGTCGGGTTTTCAATTGAATGGAAGGGATAATAGCCTCTTATTACACTATTAGCTTTATTGAATAAAAATCCCACATCCACCTCCCTTAATTAATTAACATTGTTTAATTCCATCTTACTTATCATGCGGCTATAATACCTCTATCCCATTTTAATATCACACCACTTATGTCCCTGTAAGACCATGGGCTGACCCTCTTAAAGATAACTTATGCCATTAAGTCCATATTTATCCCATGTGCTTGTATTCAATTAATTAATCTAATCTAATTATGGGCCACATGTTTGACTCTTCTCCTCTTGATATTTTGGATTAGCAAGACTAAAATTGACCCTTCATTTTACTCCTCTAATCTTGCCCTTGAGATCATATTTAGTCTTCCCTCTTTATCCTTGGTTAAGCCCAAAATTACCACTTTACCCTTACATTTTCTAAAAGTTTAGATTTCTGGATAGAATTTTCACCCAACTTTGAAAATTTATAGCTAATTGTATCGACATTCAATTGAAGTGATTCTAAAATCCAAATGTCCTTTATTGAGTATAGTTTGAGGGAAAAAGACTTGCCTTGCTTAATTGAAATCAGACAATTCCCAAAAAATTCACTTTTGGATACTGCTCCAGAAACAGGCGAATTCAACTGGGCATATTTCAAAAATTCACATCTCCTAGAATATATATCCAATTAGTTTGATTTACCTATCAATTTAAAGCTCATAGTGTCTACTTTCATCCTGTAAAATTTTATGATTTTTGGACATCATTTGATCATCCAAAAGGTTATCACAATGTGGCTGCCTCCACAACAATTTTCCTGGAATTTCCCCAAAGTTCAATATTTATTGAAAATATTGTTTATTAGGTTTTCCATATAGAAATTTTAAGATGTTACAAACTCAAGCCCCAAAATCCAATATCTCCCACTCACACTTGATGGGCTTTCCATAGTGCAATTCTCAGTTTCTTTTGTTTCATACTTGGCTTGTGGGCATAAAGTCTTCTGAGATTTTGGTGCTTGTAATGCTAGAAATCCTTTCATAGGATCAACATCCAAGGACACCTATTACGTATATGTAAAATGTTGCCTCAAATGCCCCAACTTCTCCCATACACATTCTTCATGGCATATCTAATCTCTATTGAGTTAATTCTTAGACTAACTCAATTGTCCAACATGCGCATAGTACTTGCACTTACAAGTTACTCAAGGAACTAGTAAGGGGTCGACCACAGACACTAGCACTATTTGTGTATTTAGGAGTGAATTTTTCTTTCTAACTAAACATCAATCATTCTTAACTTGATCGCTTTCCTAGTTTTCATTTATTTGACCAAATCATGCGTGGTCATAGAGTTTTAGCTAAAGTAGTTGACACCAACTCAAGCCTTCATGCTGCCGCCTAAGTCCTAAGGGCATTGTGGAAGGATTTCCCTTCTTGAGACTTACACTATAGTGAAGTAGGGATTTTTCACCTAGGTCCTGTGTTGTAGTCTTATTGATAAGCACATGCAATATGAATTGCATGCTACAGTGATTGTTTGTTGATTTCTATTATCTTGTATTTCATCGTATATGCATTACTTTTCACAATGTTTTCCCACATTCGAAACCAAAACTTCTTTTCACAATCATTTGTAAGAGACAGTTAAATGACTGGCTACAGGTCTTATGATATTTTCATGTATTTATGGGTCGATCTATTTTGCATATGCATAAATGCATATGTTGATCTCAACTCAATTTTATTGAGACGACTCAAATGCAATACCATCTCATGGTGATCATTTACCTGTCTTACCCTCCCACGCCCTTGTGAGAAGACGATTGTTCATGTGAGTGAACCAACCTTCCTGATTTGTATGACACACATATTTCTGTATATCTTGTAAGTATCTAATCACAATATACATAAAGTTTATGGCCTTGTGTTGGTTTTTTGTGCCCCATGATCTTCATTAACTCAATGAAATCAAGCTTTGAGCTCAATAAGGAGATCTACCAACATCTTGTTAGTAGAAGGTCATTGAACTCTTGTCTTCCTTCTTTGGTAGCATATCTCCTTTAGAGATACATCAAATGTATGCTTTTCCTTGCTATAATACTTAGGATCCACATCATTAGATGTTACTTGAATCATACTATTTATCATTAATTCCCAATTGCTCAAAGAAAACTTTTATGGCCATATGGCTCCTTGAATGATGGCAGAACATGCTATATGTTCTGAATCCTTGGATTACAGAGATATATACCATTTATCCTTTGCTTCTATAACTCCAATTTCATTTTCCTAGGTATTGTATTGGAATGTCTTTTCAAGCATGAGTTGTTGCTTTCACAACTCAATCTATGGTACAGCTAGACCAAAAATAATTTCCATGTTAGACCAAAAGCTTTGGTCTTATATGCACCAATGTGTATAATTAGGTTACCAACCATATTCTTATTATGAGACTTTATCCACCTTTTCTATGTTGAATTCCTCATAGG
>JBAGKO010000009.1:318535-334097 GCA_037177275.1 Acacia concinna
TCTATGGTGTAAGCTTGTTCGAATGTGCGTACATTAAGCAATGCCATTGAAGAGAACTTTAGAAGGATTGTCAAGCATGTTTATACTTGAATAATAATTGAAAAGTTGCAAGTCATAGAGTACATTATAAAGTGTACATGAAGTTTTATGTTTTACATATAAGAGAATGATTACTTTTACTTAGTTTGCTAATATGTGTTAATATTGGGACACATCTTTATGCTCACTAAACAGTTGCATTATGGAGGAATACAAGATTGATAAGTAGTCATTGATTTTTAGCTCCACCATAAATTGCTTAATCTAATCATTGTTGGAGGGAAGTTACAAGATTGTTGGTTAAAGATTTTTCATCTTAGGGTTTTGAATTATTTTGAAACCATAAAGGATCTTATATGACTATAAAGTTAATATGTCATAAACACATAAAGTATATATCCGTTGAATGAATTGCATGCATTTAGAGATATTCAAAGATCAAATACCTTATTTATGAAATACATTACATTATATAGTCTATATGAGATATTGTTTAATGATAAAATTTAAGATAGACTTTGTTGTCTCAAGTTGGTACCAAGTTATACGGGGACTAATAAACATTCAAGAAAGAACTAAATAAACATTTGAGGTTTATTCATAAAGATTATACCCATTGAATAAGGGTGTTGCATGTAATACATGGATGATAATACTCGACTAAAGAGGACTTATTGCTATAATTCTTGCAACAGAACCTTAATTAATCTAGACAGGGCAACTGACATGTGGTTATGGGCAAAGTAAGAGAATGTTAGATATTTTATTATATATTATCACATTTATTAGTTATTATTTTAGGAAATAATTAAAATATCATTAAGTGTTGCCCATAAGTCAGATTTAGGCCCAGTCAAGATTAAGGTTTACTATTGGCTATTTATATGTAATTTCTTATGGTGAAAATATATGGACACAGACGGCCAATAATTCTACAGAGTGTTGAAGGAAAACCTTAAGCTGCTCTCTTGAGGTTCCCTTACTAGTGACAACAAAAAACCCAATCGTCATCACTATGCCCTACAACTAGTTAGAAGCAACCTGACATCTTTTTCTTCTGACCTGTTTATATTTTGTAGATCTATCACATCAAAGTTTGTGAATTCTCTACAGATTAGAGATTAGCAAATGGAAAGAGATATTTTAAGTCTTCCGCTGTTATTTGTTACAGGAAAATTTATGCTTCTATATTTGATTATTAATAGTAAACATGAGTTTTTGTCTATATTTGTGAGAGTGTCTGACCCTTTTACCAACTAAACCTATAGACTAGGAGTATATATAATTCTCTCTTCGTACTCAACTTTTTCATACCATCGATATGAGAGGTGTTTGAACTAAGTAAAAGGAGGAAGAGAGGTTTGAGAGAGAATAGGCATAAGGGAGGTTAAATAATGAAAAAAAAAAGTATTTTGGATATTTTCAATTTTATATTAAATAGAGCCCACTATGATAGATAAAAATTATTAAGTATCACTTTTGCTTTAATTTTTAAAATTATTTTTATATTAATATTATTTGGGTTCATGCCTTCCCCTCTCAACATAATTATCTTGTCTGGGAGATGAACTCAATACCCAATAATCTAGGGGGCCTAGAACAATTTTATTTTGGTACTATTTTTAAAGTTTGTGGACTCTTAAAATCAGTGTATTTTTAAAATAAGTTGGTAGATATTTTTAGAAGTTGACTGGGTAATCAATTGCAACATATAAAATGTTTTTAAAATGAAACAGGTGGTTTATTTTATTGTTGCAAGTAGATCAACCCATCACCTCTCACATGTAAGTTTTTGAGTTATCCCGCCACATTTCTGTACATCCAACCATCACCTTTCTGGCAAAAAACAAAAAAACAAAATTCCAACCATCACCTATCTATTAATATTTCTCAACAACAATTGGATCCAAACATTAATAACGAATAATGGGCTCAACCAGACAACCATATCAGGTCTTTTAAACTCAAACACGTATTCCATATTCAGGTGAAGAAAAAACTAGGGAGGAAAGAAAATTTAAAGAGAAAAGTTTCAAAAATAATAAATTTATTTACTATTTTTAAAAGTTTTTAAACCTAATATTTATTTTATCTTCCTTTCTTCCCACTTTTCTCTCCATTCAAACACACCTGTAATAGCATTATGATTATGGGGTTGCGTTATTTATTTGGGTAAAGATAATTGTATTTTTTGAACAAGAAGGATAAGAGACAGTGGGAAATTAAATAGAGTTGGAATGGGTGCCGAGTTGTTGCAAACGGTGGTGGGGATGGCCACTGATACTTTTAGCTTTGGCTTTGATTCCACTGGAAATACCAGACCAAATCGGTGACATATGTAGACAGGATCCAACTATAAAAAATCTTTTATGGAATTAAGGAAAACAAAGTTCTGTTTTCTTCACCTCCACTGCTTTTGTATATGCAGTGAGCAGAACAGCTGATTCTGTCTTTAACTTTCCCGATTCACAAAGTAAATGATGGATGATTTTTTAAGTCAGTGCTTTAAAACAATATCGTGACTCATCATAAGCAAGGAGGTGTAATATACAGTTGGATGAGAGCGAGCTTAGACATGAAAAATTTAAATAGTGTGTTATTTAACATACCAGATAGAGCATGATAACCTTGTTGACTAAGCAACCAATCGAAACCAGAGGGAACTGTTGTGCATATTCTGTAATATCTGTTCAATCTCACCCTCGAAATGATGATTAAGACACGCCTAAATTTTCCATGTTGCCCATCAAGTTGAGCTTTTCATCAGTTGGATACTCAATTCAGATGTTGTGATCACTGTAGGACTTCCTGCTGTTCTCCATTCTTCACCTTCGACATTGATGAGAGTTGGCTATGCTTGGTCTCAACATCTTAATTATGTGCATTCCTACTTATACTACTCTTCGCCACCCTAGATTCAAAGCTTAAAACTCAAGAACAGACTTGTGTAATTTTATTTCTATAGCGTTAAGTTGGGACTTTTTGAGATTGATGTTCTTGAAACTTGTTCTGATTTAATTCATTATTAAATTACATCCTTATTTTTATTTTGTATCCACAAGTTGCTTATTGATCAAACATCTATACACTAATTAAGTGCAGAAATGAAGATGAAGGATTCATAGCGTGCTTCAAGTCTAAGCTCTTCGATCGTGTCAGAGATTTTACCATGTGCGTGGTTTATAATTATCACGACAACACATTTGGTTGTCTATGATAATTTAATCTACAGATCTTCAGTTTTTGCTGCAAGAGACGCAGAAGAACCAACAGAGCAGAGGAGGCATCACAATGACACCAAGAGGTGTATATGAGTCATTTCAAATATGGTTGTCCATGTTTCTAGGTCAAACAGGCCAATCCGAGTCAGGTCTAATAACCCTGCTTGAAATGGTTGCTGCAAAGTGCAAACAGTGGTGGGGGTGGCCTCTGATATACGGTTAGCTTTGGCGTTTCTCTAAGTGGAAACTGAAATTCTAAGTATACATTTGTACAAAGTCCTACAACCTTAACATTACTTCATCAACCTACATCTACTTTACCTAAAGAGAAGGATGGTGATTAGCTTTGGCTTTAATTCCACTGGAAAATACCAAACCAATTCGGTCACACGTGTGGATCCAACTTTAAATGACCTTTTAGATATTTGAGGAAAACAATGTTCGGTTCCTTCACCTCGATGCTCTCAATTGAGAAAGTGCAGTGAACCTGCGATTTTGCATATAGCTTTCCCAAGTCACAAAGTTAATGCGAACTATTAAAAAGAAAATGCAAGCAAATCAGGCGGTCATGTGATTTCATTTCAATATTTCATAACTTGTCGCAATAAAATATCAGTCAAGTGAATGCTTTTAAATTGGCAAAAAAAAAAAAAGTGACTGCTTTTAAACAGTAGCATTCAGAATTCTTCCAAGTGTTCACAAGAAATATACATTTTTTATTAGAATTAAAAGGCATTTCTGTCCTAAAAGTTTTTATCCGGAGTTTTGTCCCAAAAGTGTTTTAAAGGGTAATTTTATCTTGAAAGTGTAAAAAAAAGAACAATTTACCTTAATTGTTACTTTAGTTAATTTTAACAATTATTAAATTAAATATACTAAGCTAGAAGACATGTGTTAACTCTATTACTTTTGTTAAGTTTCAAATTTAACTCAAATTTTAAATCTAGTTTTAAAAAAATAAAATAGATAACACGTAAACTCTATTATTTTTGTTAAGTTTTAAATTTAACTCAAAAGTTTTAAATCTAACTTTAAAAAAATAAAATAGATAATATATAAATTTTGGAAAAAAAATAATATGACACAAACAATTAGCTCAACATCTTTAATCAATTAATGATTAATCAAAATTACTCCTTTTATGAAACATTAGGCATAAAATTATTCCTTGGTAAAAACTTCAGACAAACATGCTCCTTGACCCTTTTTATTATCATCATTTTGGAGAGCAAAACAGTCTAGGCTACTAAAATTTTTATTAAAGAATCAGTGTACAGAGCTTCTAGTAAATATACTCTCAATGAACAAATCTAAGGAACAGACACCTATAATTACAGTGATCAAACATACATTGTCTTCAACATAAACTTCAGTCAGCGAAATATTTGACTAATGCTGATGCCGTCAGCTTCTTCAATTCATCAATGCCAGGCTGATGCTGATATCAGATTTCTGTGTTTCCAACCCAACAACATAGCCCCATCCTTTTCCACCAGCGTATAATGCTCTGAATAGTACCTAAGTAGGCTTCTGATAACAGAGTTTACGTAAGAGCTCAATGGATATTGTCGGAATCCAGCCATTGTCAACCTTGATTTCCACTTTCCCAAAAGCTCGTGTCGCTCTATCCTTGCCTTCCCTTCACAAGCAATGACGTTCACGATGTCCCTTGCCAAGCAGTGCTGCTCCACGTTAATCCGCTCCTTGTTATTTCTTGGCAGTGTGACATCAATCGACTCGAACATGGCCAAGTAGTAGTCCAATGTTTCTAAGAACCTGTTGTAGAATGGCGTTGTGTTTGTGTTGGATTCCTGTTCCACCAACGTGGTCACCTTGGGACCAAGTGACTTCACCATTCTCAGAAGTTCATCCCTCGGGTTGTTCACATCAACGCTCTCATCAGCTGTGTGATGCAGATGCAGGGGAAAATTCACGGCCAAAGCCTCTCCTGGCCTTACATCAAGCATGTCCCTTGTAACTGCTGGAGCAAACACAGGCAATCCATGAAACTCAACTGGGATACCAAATTTCTCTGATATGGCGGTCAATTTTTTCCCAACTGCATCTAGGCCATCACCACGTGCATATTGAGAGATGGGATCATCAATTCCGGTGATCCGGACATGGGGTGCCCCACCAGGCCTTGCAGCAAGAGCTTGAAGGAGTGTCTCCCACTGAACTCCCTGGGCAATCTGGAAGTCTATGATGTGAATACGGTCTTCATTCCTGCAAGCTTCAGCTATGGCTCCATTGGCAGCCATGTAACCAAATTTAAAGTAGGGGCAAATCTCATACAGCATGTGCATGTAAGAGAGCAGGTCTTTGCCTTCAGGTTCACGGCACCTGAGGGCATGATATATGCTATCACCTGATGCCTCCTTCCTAGCAACAAGCCCTTCTACCATATAAGCACCGAGCCTCTGGATTGGCTCGCCACAGATAGACACAGCACTTTTAGCCTTTTCAATCAACTCATCAAAAACATTCATGTTGCTTTCAGAGAGGGCTTTGGCGCAGGCAATCAACAATTCTTTTAAACTGCTAGGTGGGAAGCACTGGAGCCGTGCTTCCTCCATCAGTTTGTGACGCTTCTCCACGTGAGCAAATTCAGTTGACTCCCTAATGCTAGTGACAAAAGATGGCTGGCTTTGAACATATTGTGACCCTCGGCGCTCCGGGCTCCAAGACCCATACCTTTGGCCAGAAGTTGTGGGTCTGTTATTCCCACTCAAAGAAGTATTTGATGTGGTAGCCACATCACCATCATCAGGGGCCATCAGAGCAGACTCTAACTCCAGCAAAGCGTGCCTGATCTTTTGGCTAGAACCATCCTGTGCAAGAGACCTCCTAGCAAAATATGGATGCAAACTGTCTTGGAGACGGTCCACAGGCGAGATTGACCTGTTTAAGTAATAACTAGTTTCCAAAGGAGAGTTATAAGAAGGGCTGAAACCAGAAAGAATCTCCCCAGAGCCGTGCTGCTCCTGACCGTCGCTCAAAGTAGAGAGAGAATCTGAATCAAATTGAGTTGAAAAGGGTGAATTAGGTGAGTTTCCCGTGTCAAATTTCAAGGATCCGAGAAACCTTGTAGGTAGTGATGAGATGGTGGAATAAGCTGGCGTGTAGGGAAGCCCTGACCCAGTCATACTAAAACTGAACAGCTGCTGCGAGTCCATACTAGGATTAAGGCATCAGCCTTTCTATGCGAAAAGAGAAGTTAGCAAGGCAGATCAACAGCAAATCAGAAAAGTATCGGCTTTGCACTTCAACCCGGAAACCTCTTCCAATAAAACAGAAGATAAACCTGCAATATCAACGGTGGGAAAATTTGTGAATATCTTCATTTATACCACTCGCAAAAAGCCTTGACCCAACGCCACAAATGGAAATGTATGAAGGAAGAGTGAAGATTAAAACAAAAGTAAAGCATACGCATAGCCATGGATCTGGATAACTGATTCAGGGTGAGACTATCAAATATCAATGGAAACTGGACTATATCAGGATTTGATTTAGAAAATAATCATTTTAATACCACTGTCAATTATGTAATTTAATAAACAAATAAAAAGGAAATATTCGCGCTTTTTTTTTTCCAAATAATGATTAGTTCAGATTTCTGCGCCAGAACCCAAAAAAAAAAAAACCCAGACGGTGTATAAATCACAGATGTCACAGTAATATGTGGGAGAATCAACATCAAATAGCAAGCTCCCAAACAACCGCTGGAAATCATGGCGTCATGGGCTGTAATTAAATAAAGTCATGAAAGTAAGCCACTCACAAAAATTATTTTTTGTTGTTGTTTAATCGTTAACCACTGCGACGGCCCTTACCAAGAAGGTGATTTTCACATGGAAATTTAATATAAAAAAATTGTCCTCCTATCCAAATCGGAAATTTGATCACAACCCCAAACCCATTCTCCCCATCTTTGAGTCGACTAATTAATTACATGCAGATGAAATCGAAAAAGCCGAAGGGAAAACATACTATTGACCCAGATAGCTTCTGAAAATACAAGAACAATAACCGAAAGTTGTGGTAATTCGACAAAACAATTACAGCTCACATGTGGAAGAAGAGAAATCATGGGTGATGGATGCGAGAACCAAGAAGTAAAAACTTTGGCATCAATGGAAGGAACACACAGGCCCACATTCCAAGTGTGAAATATTGAATCGACGCAAACTAATAAAAAACAAAGAACGCCGACCCAGTACTGGTTGCGACTATCTAAAAGAAACACAAGCAGACGTAGTGTTTAAAGCGCAACGATGTTTATTTAACTATTTATTTTAGCTTCAAGTGAAATTGAGCATTCATTTGTCGGGAGCCCCCACATAATGGTGAAGAAAATCAATGAGAAGGTAGAAGAAATTACCTGAAAAATAAGTGGAATTCAACGGAAAGAAGAAGAAGAAGAAAGCCGGGAGTTTTTGTTGAGAGGATGACTATGAGTTACAGGTGGGAGCCGTAAGTTGAGGGGAATTGGAATGAAATGGTTTATATAGAGGCGATGGGGAGGGAGGGTGCGTGGAAAGAGCATGTGATGTGAGCACTGATGATAACGGTGACGGCGGGAGTAAAAGAGTCGTTAAGGAATTCTAACGGGGCGAAATAACGGTTGAGAACGCCGACCAGACGTGGGAAGCTGGAAGAAGAGTGCCAGCAAAGCACTGACTCTCATTCCTCCAAGCGCACTCCCACGCTCCTTCTAGAGCGTGCGCAGCTGAGCCGTATCCCATTCGTATGTAACGTGATAAAGTGTTTGATCCAAAGAAAAAGGGTGATAGTGATGAGTGTGGTGTTAAGTGTTAACGAATGGTTGTGATTGGTGAGTAATCCTAATACGCGTGCTAAGCAACAGATAATTGGATTTGATTTCCTTGCAAACTAAGCGTTCATTGCCATGCCACCACATGAAATTGACAGGGCAGCCTGATTCCAGCACTCAAAATTCTTTCTATTTAAGTAAATTTTCTCCCATATATATATATATATATATTGACATGTTCTTCCTCTTCTTTTTTTTTTTTTTTGTTTTCCAATAATTATTAGCCAGATTCACACAAGCAATCTGTTCCATTATTATGCACTGCATCTTATCCTGTATGATGCGAAACACTTTCACCTATGGGACTGAAGATTAAAAGCTAGAGAATATTAAAAGTGAAAAACTCTAGAAAGAATTGGAAGTTTACTCTCTAGCTATGGTTATGATTTCCCTTCACTTTTCTCATACCTAAACATAGCCTTGGTGATTAAATTATTGACATAATTCCCTTTTTATAATTTAGTGTCGGTATTTCCTATTCCTAATCAACATGTCATGAGTGATAAATTTAAATTTGAGTGGGATGCATAGGACTAGGAGGGGCCTTGACGGAGCGTTTGACGGGGCACCAGGGGGGAGGGTCACGTGAGTCATACGCGATGATTCAATGAGACAGAAGAGTGGAGCGCGTGAGGCAGGAGGCGTAATGCCACTAACCGAACCCAACAAGAGCCACGTGTCGCCCATTTTGACCGTCTTTTGTCCTAACGTGGCGACCTACACGTTGCCTCCAGCGGTTTTACTGGGTCAAACTCAAACCTCCCTTTTCCATCTCGTAGTAGTCTCAGTCTGCTAGCGTCCACTCTTTTCGCTTTCAAGCCTTCGCCAATTCTATATTTTCATCAACCATTTATCGACCTTGGTGTACGTCTCTCCCACTATAGTTAGATGAAATGAAATGGGTTAATTTAATTATGTTAATGTATTTATATCCTTTTTCATCTTACTTATAAACGGATAAATAATTTAATCATACATAAAATATAATATAATTAAATACCTTATCTAACTTTTTAAACTTTTTCAAAACAAAAATCAGGTCAAAGTAGAAAGTGCATAAGCCTGAAAAAAAATTAAAAAAAAAAACTCTCGTAAGTCTGATCCCTAATTGTACATGTATTCATGGATATAGAGAGTAGGGATGGCTCGCTTAATATGAACAATAAGCTTGCAGCTAAAACAAGTTATAATATGTCATCCAAAGGTTTGGATACTTTATTAACAAGTTGGTTGCCCTTTTTTCTTCTTTTTGGCGAAAAGCGGGAATTCTAGGAGGGCGTTTCCTTTAATTAAATGCGCATTGTATGATATATATATATATATATATAATATAAAGTCGTAAGCCATATGTATATATATACATAGGTGTGAACAGACAATCAAGAGCTGCCAATACTAATCACATGCTTAATTAATAGATCGTAGTTATATATTTGCTACTGACGTACTCAAACCAGCTGATCTTTGTCTCTTCTTCGTGATATATATACTACTATATAATTAATTGGTAAAACTGGGTTCCACCCCGCGAGCAACCTAGATGAGAACAGAGTTCTCTTAAATCGCCTTAACCCCAGATTAATTAATCCCGACAAGAATCTATAGTTCTAATTAAATAGATGGGGTCCTAGTCTTTGACATTCTTTTTTCCCCTTATGAAGGCCTCTGTCATATTTGATTAAAAAGTTAAACAAAACAAAAAAAAAACAGTACGTTTGGAACTATTATGGTCAAAGGCTTTAGTATGGATAAAACTTATTTAAAGAAGAAAAGAAACACACACATTGACCATGAAAACACAGCTATATTAAACATATTCAGAAAACAAAACTTTATCATTATATTTTGTTCTTTTTGTAATCACAATGATCATATTTTTTTTTTATTGAAATAAACTCGTAAATAAATGTAAAATAGTACATATATTAGCTCAGCATAATATATGGACGAACGTGCTTTTATTTTTAAATCGGTGGGATAATAAATGAGATGCCCATACCCTTGTATGGAGCGCATCTGATTAATAATCGTTTTGTACCTTCATTTATTTTAGATCTCTTTTGCCAAATTTTTTTTTTTACAAAAAAAAAAACGTATTCATATTATTACATAGAGAGAAGAATTTGAACCATGTCAAGCATGTAAAGTGAAGGAATAGCTGTGTTAGATATAGGAGACGCAATTAAGAGGTGAAGATTTCCAGAAGCATTTTCATAGCCATATTATATCTTAGCTTATCCAATTGGAAGTATCATGGGGATCGAAGATCGATGATCACTGTCACGATATGTCACTTTTAATTGGTTTCATTATCAGAAACTAAAAAATAAAAAGTAGAGATTTTGGGAACATCGATTCTCTCAGCCCCACCAAATAAAAGTAAAATAAAAAGAAGGGATGTATATGCATCTATCTCCAGGGATAAAGGAAAGAGGGTGGAAAAAGAAAAAAAGATGGAAGCATATATAAATATAAATATATATATATATATATATATGTTCACATTCAGATTCAGATATAGGTGAAATGAATGCGTCCATATCAATGGCTTTATTGCGTGCCTAAGATCCTCTGAGGTAAAGGTGCACAGCCGAATTATTATTTGGGTTGTGGGGTATATATGTGTGTGTACAAGAGTGATCGTCTTGAAACTTCCCTCACATTTCCTATATTTCACACTATATATGATGTCTTTAAATAATTTTAAAAAATGTGTTTAGGGAAGTTATTAGATTCTTCCAAGATGGGATAGACGGGACTGCTAGGGTTAAGGAATCCTCAATATTGGATGAGCACTTAAAAAAGTCCTTAAACATGTACGACAGATCATAGCTACACTTGAAGATGTGGATTTAAACTCCATTCATATTTTGTATATTTATCATTTTTTTTATAATTTATCTTTATATTTAAGAAGCAATAAGGAAGAGAGAAAAGAAAAAATTAAGAAAGATAATTATATCATATTAACAAATTCTAACGAACTTGGTTAAGACTGAAATGAGTGTTTATGCTAACAGGTTAACCCATAACCCTGATTTTTTTTTTCTTGTGGGTTCATCGCCTTGAAGTACTTTTTTTTGTTTTTTTGTTTTTTTGCAATTAACAATTTTGATGATATAAGATGCCGGATAACTCTAAAAATATATGAGTTAAAGTGCAATTTACCCCCTCAACGCTTTTAGAGATGAGCAATTATAATTCTAATATTTTTTTTTTGGCTCAATTTACTCCAACGTTATTTATTTAGAGCAATTCATATCCTCACTGACATATCTGTTCAGTTTAACTGTTAAATAGAGTGTGTTAACCAATGATAAAAACATATAACTTATGAGGTAGATTAAATAATACGTTGTAAATAAATTAAGACACCTGTTTTCGACAATCAAAAAATTGGGTTTCTTTTTTTTAAAAAAAATTATAACTTAATTTCAGTCAAATGACATACCATGTCCTATTATTTAATTAACCTCATTAGTTATATGGCCTTATCATTGGCTAACACACCCTAGTTAACAGTTAAATTGAACAAATATATTAGTGAGGACATGAATTACTTCAAATAAATAACGTTAGGACTAAAATTGCTCCTCCTAAAAACGTTGAGGGTAAATTGAGCCAAAAAAAACGTTAGGATTAAAATTCTTCTCCTCTAAAAACGTTGAGAGTAAATTACTCTTTAACCTAAAAATATTTCAGGGTAAGTAGTGTTGGCTGCACAAAACAAAATAGTTATAATAATGCATACATTTAAAGAAATTACTCTAAAATGGTTAGTTCACCAGAAAAAAAAAAAAACTTTTAAGGCATTTAGTATATCACAAAATACTGTCTGGGCATTAGATACCCATGTACCTGGAAAATACTTCACCTCCACCCATATTACTGCTATCACAGTGTTTTTTTTTTTTTACCTCTTTAGTAATTAATTGTATTGAGTGCATTTTCCTGGTTTCCACTCATTTTTGAACGGTGCACGCATGACACGAGGATTCTTTCATCCACTAGCTGGACTTCACTTTATGATTATGTGAATTCTAAACCGTTCATGCTTATCTCTAGTGATGAATAATCTTTTTGTACTTTACTTACATGAGAAGAAAACAAAAATATATAGCACAGTGCGTACAGAAAAATTAATTAACTGATCAAATTAAATGTTGTCACATCGTTCCTTGCATGCCTTTATTATTTTTGTAGCTTTGCATTACAGTGACTACTACTCCTAGTTTTTCAAATATATCTGATCATGACGTGGCTTTAAACCAGGAAGATGCATTTGATCTGCTGATTGATTTGGACTCCTCGATATTTTTGCGATCTTATAAAATTTAAATAGAATAAATCTTATAATTATTAGAATGGATAACCATGATGAATTCCAAACAAGATTAAGCCAATGTTTAAATCATTTTAATTTTGGACTTTTGACTGATTCCCTTGCAAAAGTTGAATTAATCAAAATTACTATGAGGGTCATTATTATCATTTTTGGGGGCATGTATTGGTTATAATTGGTGAAAATCCACGCCAATCATTTAATAGGTGACCAAATCTTTTTTTATAAAAAAAAAACACTAACAGGAGCAAAAAGTAAAAACAATATAATTCCACTATATATGATTATTGGTCATATATATCTTGTGGCTGGAGCCAATGAATTGGCTTTCTGATTTAGCATCCATATATGGCCAACAATCTCTCTCAACACTACACACAGGCCTATCTTGACGTTTTGTATAAAAGGAAAAAAAATGATTTTAAGCTTTATAAGATTCGAGTTAACACACTTATCATGATGAAATCACAGATAAATATGGCAAAAAAAAAAAGAAGAAAAATGATCATATTTACATTAAGCTCTTTATATACACTACGTTAAGTTCACGGATCACATAAAAGTATGCATCTTATTTTTTTTATAGGAAAATACTTAAATCAAATTCTTCATATCCATTTCATCAAAATTTTTAAATTATAATCATTTAATTATAATTAAGCTCAAATACAATAAATAGGACACATGATCATGTGTAATTGGAGAACCTGACAACATGGATGTAAGAAATTTGATATAAGTATGGTCGCTTCTATATGGATTTGTAGTTAAATAATAGTAATTAAAAAATAAAATACATAGTCACATGTAATTAAAAAACTTAACGAAATAAATATAAGAAACTTGATATAAGTATTTTTAAAAAAGAAATCACCACTAAAACTAAGAAAAGCCCAAATCTAAACTGAAGTGGTGGTAATAATGAAAAACTTAAGCAGGGAAAAATAATAATAATGAACAACTTAAAAGATACTTAAAAAAACTTGAGTCCATTTGGTTATATATATTTACTAGGTCCACAATTCTCTAATCAAGTTTTGCAATAGGCACTTGTCTAAATAATAAAATTCATATTGATAAAATTTATAATTCTATTGGACCACTGTTAATGATTAAAATAATACATGACAAGATTTAATTACTTTGAGAATTATTGGATATACTAGAGATATATAGATGAATGGACCTAAATTGTTGGAATTATAGTATAAATGTGGGTGTGTCAAAAGGAATAGGTTTCATATTGTGTTTAGAGTGAGAAAATCCAAGTGAAATTATAACTTTCAAGTTTGGATTAGTAAATGGGTTAAGAGGAGGAATAGGCTCATATATGATATTAGGCCACATGAAAATCCAGTAATTTTCTCTATGCATGTGAACACCTTTTATAAAAGGCTTGTGCAAAAACATTATAATTTTGAAATATTAATCATGGATGGAATTGTGATATTTTGAATTCTATAAACAAGTGTTCAAATTATTTTAATGCCATTGACTGCTTTTGATGTAAAACTTAAAAGTTACTTTTCATCTATTTAAAACGTATTTCAAGGTGTCGGATTTGAGTTTGGGGGCTTACCTGGAGAAGTCTATTTTTTCAGATGTCCACACTGCCTAGATCACTGCTTAGATGGAAGGCTTCGTACACAGCAAATTCACCAGAAAGTCTTTTAGAGAAGGAGGGAACTTTTTGGTTCTTACATTATGTTCTTTTTTTTCGTAGAATACACACCTGTACATATTCTACATGTAATGCTTTTAAAATTTGAATTAACCAAAAAGATATAATTGTTCCCTCCTTGAATAATATATATAAAATAAAATAGGAAAATCATATATATTATCCCATTAATTTTATATACTTTCATATTGGTCCCAAAACCAATTAATTTTCTTTAATCCTCCAAGGGTGGATTTATCTATATTCCAACATCTCCCACTCACACTTGGTGGATTTAAATTTATCTGTCTCTCAATTTTCTCATCTCTCCCTTCCTTCATACTTGGTGCTTTGCCGTGACCGCGTAGGCATGATGTCAATTTTGGGTGTATGTACTAGAAATCCTTTTGTATGACCAGCGCATGACAACCTCTCTTTGTGTAGCTTGAATTTTGTAAGTTTATGCCTTATATGTCCTAGATTTTCCAATATACATTTTTATATGGCTAATATAATCCCTCTCAAGTTCAGTTAAAAACTCAGATAGCCTACTTTTGTGTTTAGTGTCCACTCTTGTGAAAATCTCAAATTCACAAGGGACATGTCTCAAACACTATCACATATATGTATATTTAGGTAATCTTTCTTTTGCCCATGTATCATTTTGATATATATCAACCACTTTCCTAACATGATACCTTTGACCATATTCATCATGGTCATTAGACATACATTATGGTAGTAGTCATTGAAAACATACTTCCATGACAATGTCAAAGTCGAAGGACATTATAGAAGTATTTAACCTTCTTTAGGACTCACATAGCAATGAAGCAGGGATCTTTTCACTTGCTTCCTATTCGCGGTTCCTTTGCACATGTGGTATGAATCACATGAGACGTTGTATCTCTTATCATGTAAGAGCGTACGTCATTTTTATCGTATTTACACTGCACAAGCATCAGTTTAGATATTCCCATAATCTAAACTCAATTCTTCTACTATATTCATCTTTCATGACGTCAACTAAAAAGAATTTCTTGTTTGGCTACAGGCATCATAGAAGTGGGTATCCATGATTCGATCCATATATATATTTACATATATTTGGACCTCATCTTGATATGCTACACTTTTATTGAGGTGACATTATTTTGAGCCATATCAGCATTCTTGCTACTTTACTGGTGAACACAAATATCTCATTTTTACATATTCTCCTTGAGTATTAAAGGTGGTCACTCGTGTGAGGGAGTCAACTCTTGCCTGTACGACTTACTAGACATCGTATACTTTTATACAAACATATAATTTGTATGGATGAACAATCAACATTGTCATTAATCATAAACATATTACATAATGTCTGTAATTTTACATTTTGCGCATGCCAATAGCTTTCACATGCTTCTCGTATGTCTCTTTAACTATTGGCTTAGTCAGGGGATCTGCAATCATATTCT
>JBAGKO010000009.1:336675-346877 GCA_037177275.1 Acacia concinna
ATTAAATAAATATAATTATTTTTTATTTAATATATAAATATTATTATAATTCTATACATACTATTTAAAAATAGTATGAATATATTAGTCAACATAAGATAAAATATTAGCTTTTTCTCCCAAATTCCTCCAATTTTAGAAGGGAGAAAATTTTCCCTCCCCTTCAAAAAAATGTTTGCTATCCAAACAAAAGGAGGGAAGTAAAATCTCCTAATTTCCCTCCCCTCCCCTCGTACCAAACAGACCCTGAGATTTTTCAAGGTCTGCTGCTAATGAATTAGTGTTTCTAAAAAGCAATCGATACACTAATTTTTTGTGCAAGGTCCGGAAGCCGGTCGAACAAAATTTACAAAATACACAAACAAAGTCTGCCCGACAAAAAGAAAAGGAATAAATTATTGGTTGCGGCATTCTAAATCAAATATACGTTGGTTGGTTAAAACAAAGGAATTTGATAAATAAAATAATTGTTTTACATTAATGATAACCCCCCGTAGCTAATAGAATATACATAATCTGAATATGTTTTAAGATAAAATAACAATATGATGACCTAAAAAAACGAAAAGGATATAATTGCCCGTTTGGATTAGTTTTTATGAATTATTAGATAAATATAAGAAATGGTTTTGTCTGGATTTAAGTAAACTATAATTTCAAAATTGAAATCAACATATTGTAAGTATTTAACATGATGGTGGCATGTTTTTCGTAGTTTGGTTCAGTTAGGCCCATTTGTGCTGAAAGAACCTAACACACAAACTAACGGTTTCTTTTTCGGTGGACAGAAATCTATTTAAAATAACTTAAAGCCCAAGCCAGTAAGATTGGCCCAACAAAAAATCTTACTACTAATCGGTTAGTGAATTAGGCATTAGCCTTTTAGGCTTCTCTTAAGCAGGGAAAAAGGAATTTCGAACAATATATAGAAAACACTTTTTTTTTCCCCACAAATAACTTTTTTAAGAGAAAAGTAAATTTGATCTGTGGAGCATGAAGTCTAATTGGGAATTTTTGATATAAAAAACATTCCTATGGATTGTAAAATAAAACAAGATGCTCCTTTAATTTGGAACACCAAACTATGGCTTTCGATATATTTCCTCATATTTCAAGTTTTCGTGGATATTTTAAAGTTTACATAGTATTTCCATAAAAAATTATGGCAACCTCTATTTTTCATTACAATGACATTTTCATTGCATAGTCATAAATTTTTAATGATGATGAATAACATAATTTATTCCAGGCTTTATGCAAATTATAGAACCTATTTTTATACCAGAGGCAGTGGACAAAATAGAATGCAAACGAGACCGATCAATTTTTAAAAAAACAAAAAAAGGAAGACACGCATTTTCAACTTTGTTACAGCATATTTGACGAGTTCGCTTATAATGAAGTGCATTGTTCATTTAGTAGATCGATAAAGTTAGAAGGCAATGGCTTAAATTGATCCAATGTGTCCTCATTCCAAAGCTAATCACCACCAAACATTGCAATTTCCTTCTTTTAGTCCACTCACCTCTATCTATTGTCCCATTGTCGCTTTGTACTTTTCACTTCCTGTCGTTCTTTTTTTTTTTTGGTTATTTTTTATGTTTTTCATTTTCTTAAAACAACCTTGATATCGTCGTCGTAATATACAACATCTAATTTTTTGCATGCAAATCGCTATCTCTCTCTCTCTCTCTCGAACTGGACCCGCATGACTGTTTTGTGTTCGCATCTGTGTTTAAAGACTTTTAGCCATTCTAGTAGCTTGAGGAATAAGAATTGGGATGCAAAAAAATCAACCTTTGCCTGAAAGGTACACCACAGTTGTTTTTATAATGAGGTAGAAACGATAAATAAAATAAAAAAGGGTTAAAAAGACTTCACCCAGAGACGATTTTGTCTTAAAATTTTTTGAAAAGGCAATTTTTCTTTAGAAGTTTAAAAAATGAAGCAATTTTGTCTCGATCATTAACTTTGTTAATTTTGATCGTTAGTTGATTAAATACTCTAATTTGGCAATCTATATATCCTTCATGTTATTTTTGTTAAGAAGTAAATTTGCCTCAGAAGTCCCTTTGTCTACTACATTTTTTTTAAGGTTAGATTTAAGATTTTTGTGGCAAACTTATACCTTCAAAAAATAATGCTAATGACATATAGATAGGTTAAGAATATTTGATTAACTAACGATAAAAATTAAACGGTTAGAACAAAATTACTCTCTCTTCTAAATTTCTAGAGTAAAATTGTCTCTACAAAAACTTTCAAGGTAAAATCGTCCCTATATGAAAATGTGAAACTTTTAAAATAAAAATGTTCCCCGATGAAATAAAATAAAAACTAAAATTGGAGGTCAAAGAGTCAGGGATTATGAGACAGGAGAGAGGAAGGAGGTTATTTATAAGGTAACGGGCCTAGTGCGGATAAGATCATTAGGTTTGGTTGGAAGCCTATTTTCAAAGCGGCATGAACGTAATTAATTTTAATCACAATCGTTAATTATTAATTAAATGGAAGTCACTTTCATGAAGATAAGCCGTGGGCTTCATTTTGCTTTCATATTCCCCTTTATTTCATTTCACATTTAGGTGCGTTAGGTCGACAGTTCAATGCCTCCTTTCCCACAACTCCCACTTTTTTTTCCAAACGAAGGAACAATAAAACTCCTAATATATATATATATATATATCGTGCTTTATGTTTCCTTTTCATTTAAAAAAACAAGAGATAAAATTGATTAATTTCGCATTGTGATTTTTTTTAAAAAAAATAAAATATGCCCCGATGCTAGTTTGATAGTCATCATCACGCCTTAAACCAACGACTTGGTCTCGCTTCATTATTTAAGGTACCAATTGATAGTTTAAATAAATCAAGAACGAGTCATACATAGAGACAAAATAAAATCACACTGCTAGATGAAATAACTATCAATATTAAAAAGTTAAGAGTTATCTGCACATGGGATGGGACAGCGCGAAGAGTTGATATCGAAATAAATGAGGAGGGAGAAAGATCAAAATCAAAACTTTTAAGATTATGTTGCCATTGCAACCAAACAAGGCTAAACACTTCTCACAGTTTAATCCAAATCCTACCATTTCATGCATGTTTATGCTCGTACATCAAAAAGAAAGGACCATTTGCCAAGTGGATCAATTTATTTATGGCACACCCAAGTAGGAAGAGAAAAGCAATGAAGTGGTCCATCAGATTTAAAAGAACCTTCACCGTAGGGCCCACGTGTCCAGCTCTGTGTGGGCCCTGTTCGCCTTTTATCCCAACCAGGATAGGATTCCTAAACTCCCAAATAATTTGGTCAGAATAATTGCCCTACATTGCAGATCAGGGAGGTCACTTTGGGAACACACAAATCTCACATGGCGCTACTATAATGCAAATTCTCACCCTTTTTTTATTTTTTTGATATTCTTATTGTGGAGCAGCGACTTGTCATTTTGTATCTTGAGGAGAGTATTACTATACTATTAGCTAACTGTATTACTAGTTTTATTTATTTTCTCTTTCTTTTTGTACTGCTCGATGTTAATTGATGCCGCAGTTCAAACTTCAAAACTCAAGTCTCAAAAGCCTGTGTTGCTTTCTTCCTTCTTTCCCTCATATTCTTTTCTCTCTTCTTAGTTCTTGGAATCTCAATCAGAAGTATTTGATTGCTTCTCACTTGCACTCCCCACACTTCTGATTCTAAGTTTCAATTGCATGTGGCCAACCTTCCAGAATACTTAACTGCTTCAACTTTTTCATTATCCCTTGGATTAGCTGGTAATTCCTGGCCCAGAGTCTCTTAATCATGTTTTCAAATAAATGCTCTTTTTGTCTGTCAACATCTTTTCTTTTAATTGTTTCGATCTGTAGGTCTGCTTTGTTCCTTGAGGAGTTTACTTTGTATTGCGTGGGTTGGTTCTCTGTTTGGTTGCCAAGAAAAAAAAGCTGTGTCGGATGAAAGCACAGGAAATACAAGTGTTTGCTGCATTTGGATGATAGGCTGTTTTGCTCTAAGTAGGAACTTGTACACAGTTCGAACCAATATTCATCAATCTGATCTTCATTATATGCTCCTATTTTTTCTCTTTCTCTAACTGGAAAATCTTTGTCTTGTAGATAACAGATCAGGGGTCACAGAAAAATTTTCATTAACTTTAGCTAGGTAGCACATCGAACTGCTCTCTTTTTTTGTTCGGCTTATTCTGGAAAATTCCTCTATCCAGGTCTTTACAGAGGAATCCTTTGTTCTCCTGTATGCATGTAAATTTTTTAACGGTCTTGACTTTTGAGCAGGTTTAAATAGACACCTTGAATGTTCAACATAATAATACATGTTTGCAGTCAAAATTTTCAACCCAAGACTTTTATCGTACGAGTGACGTAAGGTTTTTCTGAGCATATTTTCACATTTTGAGGCATATCCAAACAGAGAACTCCAAACCAAAGCAATAGCCTACAGTTGACCGCTTAATATTCAATTCAATAAACGAAGCACAACAGAATGCTAAATATTTCGTACCTTGTGCAGTGTCTGATAAATTATATGCCTTTTTGGCAGGTCTGGGAATGGATGGGATTATCAATAAGGAATAAGCAATCAAAAGCAAAACGCAAAAAGAAGAGGAGATGAAGGGGGAATCAACAGGACTGATCATTGGGATTTCAATTGGCGTAGTTATTGGTATCTTTTTGGCTATTTCCTCGCTTTTCTGTGTGAGATACCATAGGAAGCGATCGCAGATTGGGAATAGCAGTTCACGGAGGGCAGCTACGATACCAATCCGTACCAATGGTGCTGATTCTTGTACCATACTATCAGACTCAACCTTAGGACCAGAATCTCCTGTTAAGTCTGGACGCAGTGCCATGTCCTTCTGGTTTGATGGCTTTAAGAGAAGCAACGTCGTTTCAGCTTCTGGAATACCCGAGTATCCTTACAAGTATGTGTTTTCTTATCAGGTTTTTGCATCATGTTCATTGTGATCTTTATTCAAAGAGGAAGAATTACTGGGTGATTTTTATCCCCAAAGATTCGAGTTCACACTTCTGGGATTTTGATATTTCTTGTTATTGTCTTTCTGTTTTAACACTTTGAGTATCACTTCAGGGAATTGCAGAGGGCGACCTGTAATTTTACAACACTCATAGGACAAGGTGCTTTTGGTCCTGTTTATAAAGCTCAAATGTCCACCGGCGAGACCGTTGCAGTTAAAGTTCTTGCGACTAATTCTAAGCAAGGGGAGAGAGAATTTCATACAGAGGTGGGGTTAATTGCCATTATCTGGTCCTCCAATAGAATCTCTGGATGTTTTCACTTTCCAGAGAGAAATGTGTCTGAATGTGGTGACTTGAGCAGCCTATTGTTCTCACATGGTCTACTTTTGTGTGTGTTGTTGTTGAATGAATTATTGTCAGGTGATGTTGTTGGGGAGGCTGCACCACAGAAACCTGGTTAATTTGGTTGGATATTGCGCAGAAAAGGGACAGCATATGCTTGTATATGTCTATATGAGCAAAGGCAGCTTGGCTTCCCACTTGTACAGTACGTTAACCTTCAAACGCATTACGTGTTCCTTATGTTATCAGTTTAAAAAGGAAAAGAAGGAAGCTTCAGTGTACTATTGTTGACTCTGTGTGCAGGTAAGGAGAATGAAGCAATGAGCTGGGATTTGAGAGTTCACATTGCTTTAGATATAGCGAGAGGCTTGGAGTATCTTCATGATGGGGTAGGTTGATTTTGCAGTGATTGATCTGCATCAGTCCTTGCATTCTGTTAATATATAGTTGTTCATAATCCCATATATGATGTGAGTTCAGGCAGTTCCTCCAGTAATCCACAGAGACATCAAGTCTTCCAACATTTTGCTAGACCAGTCCATGAGAGCCAGGGTAAGTAATAAGCAGTCTTCTAAATCAGAGAGTATCTTATGTGAAGTGACGTGCTTGTAATAATTCTGATGAATGGAGCTGCAGGTTGCTGATTTTGGGCTGTCAAGAGAAGAGAAGATGGACAAGCAGGCAGCCATCAGAGGTACATTTGGGTATCTAGACCCAGAGTACATATCCTCAGCAACATTCACTAAGAAAAGCGATGTCTACAGTTATGGAGTGTTGCTGTTTGAACTCATAGCAGGTAGAAATCCTCAACAAGGTCTCATGGAGTTAGTTGACCTAGTAAGATCACTCACTCTCTCTCTCTCTCTATATGTGTGTGTGTGTGTGTGTGTGTGTGGTTATTTTGTGTGTGAGGGTAATAATGGAAGGTGTTACGTGGATGGATGAATAGGCGGCGATGAACAGTGAGGGGAAAATGGGGTGGGAGGAGATAGTGGACTCTGCATTAGAAGGAGAATATGATGGAGAGGAGCTGAATGAAGTGGCAGGGGTTGCATACAAGTGCATAAACCGAGCCCCAAGGAAGAGGCCTTCCATGAGAGACGTAGTACAAGTGCTCACAAAGATTCTTAAAACAGGAAATGGTAAAAGGCGTCACAGGAAGGGTTTGTCTGCTACTGCCGATGAAGTGTCCATTGATGTGGATCACCATCATTCTCAATCAAGGCTTCATCGCAGAGAAGAATCTATGGATAGTGCAGCTGACACCAATGAATGAAAGTGTACAATACCATTGCTTTTAACTAGCTTCTTTTATGGCATACTTTTATTTGTTAGTACTTTTTCAATTTTGGGTTTTGCTCATACATATATATATATGGTGCTTAGCGAGTGTAGTTTAATTTTAGTTTTCCAAGGGAGACTTCACGATGCCCTGCATTATCATCTGAAATTTTCTTTGTTTGTTTGTTGTTTTTTTCTTTTGTGAATTCTGTCTCTTTGATGTCTTTCAGTAGTTGTGGAAAAAATCGAAATTTGTATATTACATCATGAATGCAAGGGATGGAAGAAAGGTTCCGTGCCCACTAGCTGGTTCACATTCTGATTCCCCCTTACGATGAACTGCTTGTGCGTCACTCTAGAGTTTGCTCTACTAATTCCTTTGAGGCTTTGTAAAATTACATCACACCTACAATTTTTTCATTTAGAAAATCTCCACTACTGGCCTTAATACTTCACATCTATTATAAGAAACATTTTTTAATTATCTTCTATAGTAAGCTTTTTTGCATGTTATATTACTCATTTGCTTTTGCCAATTTTTATAATGACAAATGCGTAAATAACTTTCCTTACACCATTTTAATTACATATTTTGGCACGATGCACCATTTTAATTAATAACTAAGCAAACATCATAAAATTAACGAGAGAGGGAAAGTAATAATGGATGTTGGGTCTAGCAGAACATATAGGCTTCTTTTTCACTACATAGCAAATTAACGTCTAAATCACCATTAAAAACAAGATGTTAGTGCTCTCCATATGACCGTAGGATTGCCTCCAATAAGATATGTCGGTGCCAATAAAAAAGAAGGGGAAAATAAAAACACTTTTGATTAGATTAAAAACAGAACTTTCATGGGCTTTTTGATTCAAATACAATAAACAGTAAAAAAATTTATCAAAATACTATAAATTTAAAAGTATTTACTGTAATGCTACATTAAAAATCATTCTTATAATGAGTTTTGCTTGAAAATAGGTAGATAGAAGAGAGAAAGTTGTTATTTTCTCTCTCCTATCCACTTGACGCACAAATCATTCATGTGGTGAACGATTTACAAAAATCATTATAAACAATTTCAATTCTGTTTTCTTTTCTTTTTTGTTGGTGAAAATTGTAATTAAGTAGCCCATTTATTTTGTCCCACTTTTCATTGCCTTTTTAAATTTGAAATGGGTTGCAACTAATTCTCCTCTACTTCATCATTTGCTTCTTTCATTCCATTTATTTTATATATGCAAGTAAATAGGAACAAATCTAACATCCCTAAATAAAAGGAATTTTAGAGAACTTTATAAAAAGAATATATTTTATTCTAATAACTGAATTTACAAAGAAATATAAATATAATTTTTTTTACAAATACAATATGATATATACAAAATTTATACTCTATTTATATATGATCTTGTGTTTCTTTTATGTTTTTAATTTTTAAGTTATTCCATCAAATTAATTTAAATATTACATATTCAAAATCTGTGCTTCTTTTTGCAAATGTGTTTATAGAAGAGAATTTGAGAATCGGGCAAAAAAAATAAAAAGAATTTGAGAGAATTTTGCTAAAAGAATAAACATTATTCTCTTAAAAAATCAAAAATAATTTATTTTAAACATTTCTGCAAATCGTTCATCACATGATCGATTTGTGCGTTAGATGGTGAATGATTTGCTACTTTATCTCTCCTACCCACCTATTTTCAGGTAAATCATTCTTGTGATGAATCATTCACCACAAGAACAATTTTTAATGTAGCATCATGGTAAATATTTTTAAATTTGTAGCATTTTGGGAAAAAAAATTTCTGTTTATCCTATTTGAATCAAAAAGCCACTTTTATGTCTAGAGAGGAAACATATTTTGTTACAAATATTTCAAAACTATCAATAAAAAATATTTTTATTATATATATTAACATTAATTGTGTCAACTTTTATTTTAAAAGATTAGTTGTCGTTAAGTTCACTGAATTCTGATTCTGAACTCCAATTTTTTGTTTCTTTGGTCCAAAAAATAAAAAGAAAGAAGAATATGGTGGGGAGGGCGATTGGATTGGGCCATATGTATACTTATTAGGACGGGGTCTATGGATTGGGCCATATTCGGCCCACATACTACCTCCTACTGTTCAAGAGGAAGATGGCCTAGAGGACGTCGTCGTTTTAAGCTTCTGCTCACAGATCTCCCCTGCGGATTATGAGATTATCCATTATCATCAGAAGGAGAAAGAACAGCTTCAAGCCACAGTCGCAGTAGCCGGAGCAAGAGTGAAAAATGACTGCCATGGCTGCTCTTCAGAGCTCCTTCACCTCTCTCTCCCTTTCTTCCAACGGTTTCATGGGGCAACGCCTCTCCCCCATCACTCTCTGCCCCGTTCCGGTACGCTACAATACTGTATTTCCAGCCATTTCCCAACTTTCTTTGTTCTATTTTAATGCAGCTCAATCGATTACTTCGCTTAAATTTCACTTTCATAAACTATATGTGTTTTTTTTTTTTTTGTTATCTTTTGACGGGTCTTGCACATTAAGGACCAGCTTGCCCGTGGTAATTGGTTGCTGCTGCCAATTGTTTGAAAATCAAACCGTGTATTTCACGAATTCTAATGTGTCTTGTATTTCTTGTTTCATTAGCGGGTGACAACAGCTGCATTGTATGCTCTCGTCTTCGGTTATCTGCTGATTAATGAACCTATCTTTGTTTAAAATACAGCTAGTTTCAAAGTTTCGACATATATTTGCATTAGTATCATTATTCTCTTGGTCAAATTAGCATGTCCATTTAACTGGGGAAAAAAAACTAATGTGCTTGTTTTGAATTCGTCATATTAGAGCTCTATATTCCCATCTGTTTCCCGGGTCCTGATCTAGTTGAGTGCAATTGATAATCCCTGATTTAAAGGTTAAGATCAGATAATTTGGTTTTATTCAGAAAGGATAGAGAGTTTTCTTTTCTATTTTTCAAGTGAAAATTGAAGTCCATGTACTTATCCAATTTGATTTGAGATGTCAATGCATTCTAAAAGTAGCAACTCCAATGAAACGCTTGTTCACATTTTTTTTGCTTCAATTTTTTCTTCATTTGTCCATAGTTAGCCCCCAAAAATTTGGACTGCAGGAATTAATTGCTTGGCATTTAATATCTATTCATTGTGTAAGATTACTGATTCATGGTTTTGTTATATAATTGTAAATTTAGTGTTGAAATCCATAACCCCTACTGAATTAATTAAGAGATTAGCCAAACAAGGCCTCAGCATAATTAGCTTGTGGTTTAAGACAGACCCATATCCCATTGCCTGAGGTGAGTGAAGTTGCCAATAGGATCGTCGAGGGGGCCCAAAATTTTCTTGGAGGAGTGTCACATATTCTTCCCACAACGGCAAGCGATTGTGAAGATGACGCTCAAGTGCCTAATGGCACTGGAATGTCTTATCGTCCAAGTAGAGTGATGATATGATATTGTAATCTGAATCTAGTTAGAGATTTAATTGTTAGGAATTTAATTGTTTTAATTGCTGATGTGGCGATAGGGATTTATTTCCGGTTATTTCTGGTTATTTCCTAGCTAAGGCAC
>JBAGKO010000009.1:360010-375097 GCA_037177275.1 Acacia concinna
TATCACTGGGTAAGTCTGTGGGTTCTTACCGTTGAACTTGAAGGCAATGTACAAAATACAAAATACAAATGACAAAATATGTTTGTTTGGTGATAGGAGAAACATCCGCTCCATTTCGTGCTAATTAGTAATTAAAAATATATAATATGATTATTTTTTTACTTGTTTTTATTTGCTTCACATTTTCAAAGGCAGCCTCCTTTCATGCGGTCACATTGCGATATGTATGGATGATGGAGTTGAGGCTCATTTAGTCCTTAAATGAACCGACGAGATATCGAAACGGAATCTAATCTTGGTTTGCATTAAATTAAACCAATAGTTTCGTAGCTTCGTCCTAGACTAAATACCTCAATTAAATGCTCCAAGCCTCCAACAACTACCTACATTCAATTATTGCCATTCGTTTTGCTACTACCCATTCGCCCTAGTAGATTTACTCATTCCCAATGACAAAGTTGTCTCGCACAGAAGTTATAACCTGCATTAAAAGCCTTATAACTTAATGGTAATGGTATCTCTTAAGTAGGAGAGGGTCACAGGTTCGATCCCGTCGTTGTAACTTCACCTGTCCGAGCCTATGCACTCTATTTTTAAAAGTTATAACCTGCGGGAACAAACCATGGTCATTAACTCTGAAATTCACCAACATAAATTACCTTGGCACCATTATAATACATTTTTACTAATTTCCTTGTGTGGGTGAAAAATTAGCACCATTTAAAATGTTGCAGAGGTATGAATAAGAAGTTCATACAAGAAACAATAAGACTACAAGCGGCATGAGCGATAAAAATCTAATCTTTCCAAAAGATGAAGCCACGGAGAAGCTCCATGGAAAGGCCAAAAAACGGGTGATTTTGATTACAGCTGCGTAAATTTTTGTGTACTCCATTTTTTCACTTCAGGGTTTGCAAATTACGACAAAGCAAGGAAGGAGGGCTTTGGGATTGAGCAAATAAAGCTCCTCTATGTTTGAATAAAGACCAACTTTGCCGGCCAGAGAATCAAACCCTGTTTGTCCTGCCATCTCTTGAATGTTGTCGAGTGGCCTATGAACCCTGCCAGCTATTACTCTGCAAACAATAAGTGCTTTTCTGATTGAAATGTCATCATCAAGGATCTCAATAGATTCAAATGCTCTCCCGCTCGTGGATGTTGTGAAAACTCCTATTCCACCCTTGAGCTCCTTCTTTGCAGAGAACCCATTTCTGATAATTCGACAAACACAGCATTTTTCTGAGAGGCAGAGGCTGGATGAGCCGTTGAGACCAAGATTGCAGGATACTGTTGTGCCATAGAACCTTAAAAGTTCGTTCCCATCAGCGAGACACCGAGGATGTTTCTTTGGGAGCTTGCTGGCTTTGATTTTTACCATCTCTCTGTACTCTTCGAATCGAGCGAGTGTCTTTTGCATGTTGTGTACCTTCAAAACTCTCTCTATTCTGCCACAGTGGTTCTCAGACTTTAACCAGCTTGTCCTGCATATTATCTCCACTATCTTCCTTGATGAATCGCCTTCCACAAGCTCAGTGACTGTGAAATAAAGACCAGAACTTTAATTTCAAATAAGATGAAATGAAACATGAGAATGTGAAACTGAAAACTATACCATATGTTGGTAAAAGAATAAAAAAGAAACAGTGCTGAAGAAAGAGGGAAAGACAGGTTATTATTTCTCCTTGACTTTTGAAAAAGTATAGAAAAAGGAAAATCAGCTGGGCTATCCCAAAGCTTAAAAAGTCAAGTTACACTAAAAGATTCTTCACATGGCAATCCCTGTGCATCAGATAATTGAAGAGGGCTGGAAAGTTTGTGGTCAGAACTCAGAAGGGTAATCTGATAAAGCAACAAATACAAAGTGGCCAAGATTTGGAACATTGAAAGAAACCATGAAAAAGAGAGCAAGCATAATAAACCAGAAAACTGAGAGAAGGAAGTTTATTAGTGTTACCAGCATGCTTGGAGAGATGATGAGTCTCAGCAGCTTCCCATTTGGTAAATTGCTCTCCACATTTGTGACAAGTGACAGTGGAACAGCCATTAGAGTCAGTCTCAAGAGACATCCTATTGCTAGAATGAAGCCCACCACCACCATGCAAAGCTGACCCTTCTTTATCTGATAAAAGAAAAGGACTAGGAGATTTCCTTGGAGGAGTGGTTGATGTCCTAAAAGAAGGATTAAAGTAGTGCATTGTAGGGTGTCCTCCGGGTCCCGGAGTCCCAGGCCTTAAAGTACCCACAAAGGTAGAGCCCCCACTACCACCATTATTACCACCCCCACCTCCTCCTCCACCGCCGTTAGCTCCGCCGCCGCCGCCGCCAACCCCATCTTGAAACCCTCCAAAACCAGTGATTTTAAGCTCACACCTTGAGTTACTCAAAATCACTTCGTGGGTTATTGGGTTGAGGAACTCACTGCTCCCAATGGATCTTGGACTGCAACTTGGAGGCTTCTCGAGATGCCTTTTACTTCCATGGATCACATCTTTGAGATTTGCAATACTCCTCGAACACCCAGACCTACCAGCCCTTTTCGTTAAGATTGCGCTCAAATGCTTTCTGGATTTCGGGTCATGAACTTCCGATGGCTCTGATTTGCAGTGTAGAGACCTCTTGAGAGAGAACCAGACTGTTGGCATATTATATCCCTAAAGCTTCCTTTCCTGCCTTTTTGCAGTAACACTTCAACTCGAGTCCCAAGCTTAAGAACTCACCCATTTCAATCTATAAGCAGAAGGAGGCACTTTGTTTCCTCTCGCCATCTTGTGGAAGCAGAGAGAAAGATTGAATATTGAAAGATACCAGCCCTGTCTGCTGTGAAATCTCACTTTCTGCTTTAGGCAAAACACTCGCTTTTTCCGGAAAATTCCTTCACGAAATCATACCAAAACCAAACAGTTATTGATGAGAAGAAAGTTTACATCCAAACACCCCGAGAGCTTTCAAGTTACAAATGACGCCATGAAGAAGAGGATAGTGAGTGCCTGTACTGCGACAGCCAAAAATTGCAATGAGAGAAATGAAATCCACAGGAAATGGATGACCTGTCTTGCTTGGAAAAATGAAGAATCTTTGGAGCTTGGACACGGAGAAGATGACAACGAACCTTGACAAATACGTGTTCAGTGGCGCTGTTGTATTGTCCTGCTTATTAAATGACTCTTACCCACACTCTGATCAAAGACCCAAATTTAAATTTATAAAAAAAAATTCCATCTCAACAGCATAGGCATTCAGTTACTTTATGAGCCTCCTGTTGGGTTACATGAGTATCTGAGAAGAGATGTACTGGGGTGTTCTTCTACCCCAAGGTCCACGTTGATGAATAGATGATTTGATTGGGCGTTGGCCCCCTTATAATAATAATAAAAAAAAACATCAAAGTTCGACTAAGTCTAAGTAAACAATAGTGGTATTCATTTTTAAAATTTGAAAACATATTGATTTTGCCAGAACATGATTAATGATTAAGAAATTGGGATGCGGCGCTGTTATACGGTTTACCTTGTGAATATGACAAATCTCTGATAGGGTATTTCGACACAAGGGCACATGCAAAGTTGAGTTCAAACTTAGGAGGACCACGCCTGTAGACGGTAGAGCGAGGAATAAAATAGATAACATCGTTGCTCAAAAATAAAATCATATAGGTCGTGGAAAATATTTATAATTAGAATAGCAGACAATCTTAGAATATGAATATTGTCCTCAAATATCAAATACAATATAAAATGGGGCATGCACGGATCATCCAATACAGCACCACATTTATATATAATATAAAATTAAATAAAAAAGTTGCATAAACTTTGAACAAAAGCTAGCATTGTTTTCCTTGGCCAGAAATTTGAACTATGCCTGGATTTGGGAGAAATCATAATGCGAGACAACCAGACAGTGTGATTGTTAAGAGCATCACCATGTGTCAGTTCACTGATGAATATGGTTCCCAACATGCCTCTGATTTTCCCCCTTTCATGGCCAACACACCACTTGCTTTGTGAAAGCCATTTTTAGTGGTTTTGAACTCTTGATTGCCATAATCAGGGGACGTTAGTGCTTATCGTTTTGACTTTCAAACATTATCCAAAAGAAAATTGGATTCAATTTCATCATATAAGGCATTAATTAATCAACAGGCATGCTGTAAGAGAAATGGTGTCCATCTGTAATGAGATATATAAAGGTTGATGTTGATGGCTCTGTCAAGTCTCGTTGGAGAGAAGCTACAGGCAATATAATTTGTGATCATAGAGGTCTTTAAGTGAAAGGTTTCTTACAAAACTTAGGGACTTGTTAATCAACAATGATAGAGATCATAACTATTCATATAGGTCTTAAAGTGTCCAAAGAAATGAATTTCATCAAAGTTTGTTTGTATTCCGATTCCACTAAATCATTCACACTCTCATAGTTGATAGTGAGACTCACCATCCCTTGTAACATGAGATTGAATAAGTCAAATCTCTAATCTTCTTATCCTGAGATCTCTAAATCATTTATACTTACAAGGAAGTGATGACATATGCAAGCTTCCTTGCCAATATGTCACACTTCACAAACACGGAGCTAACTTTAATCAATCTACCTCCAGCTCCGTATTCGAATATGATATCAGCTGATTTAAGTTGAGATTGATCTTTTTTTGTCTCATCTTTTCACCTGTATATATAGCCTAATGTTGTCTATCAAATCTCAAATATAACACTTATCATTATTATATATATATATATATATATAAATTTATCAATAGGCAAGTATTACTTTATTAGTAGGATCTTGTGCTTAATCTGGCAGCTAAAGTTTGTTATGAAAATACTGTAATTCACTCATTGGAAATTGTGCACACTACCAATTTAGAGGAGCAACTTGATAAATGGTGGGAAACTTTGTAAAAATATGGATCGCGCCTTAAATAAGACTATTTTAATTTTAAATGTATGATCCAGTTTATAATATTTAAAGCAGCACTACCTCTCCTCCCTAATACAAGACTTTTGTTTATAGTCTAAGCTATACCACAAGTGAGAACCTGTGTTAAAGACAGCAGATAATAATAGTACTGCTAGATAGAATAAAGTTTGAGGATTCTAGAAAGTCCTTTTAAATCTTAGTGAGACTGCAAAACTCATATCTAGTAAATCATGTAGATTGACTGAGACACATCATGATAAATTACTAGGGGTACTCTTCATTTTTCTACTTAATTGTGTGGGGTGGTATTATTCCTTGTATCAGCTCGTTATTCATTATTTTCTTCGGAATTTACTTAGAATTCGTTAGAATCCAGTTGAATAAGTTGGATACTGATACAATAAGAGAGGAAAGAGGAGATGGTAGAGTGATGGGCACATGGCGGTGGGGACTCGGAGCACACCACGTATGATTAACTTCCTTAATTATTTTCTGTTATGCTTAGCAGTATAATGATAACTATCTGTAATTACTTTCTTTTTGGTCTCCGCCTGCCCTTTAATTCCGCAGTTGTTCTTCAACAAACACATATTGACGCTGAGCCCTCATTCTCATTACATTATGTCACCGTCCTTGACTACTGCATTTATTTTGGTCATCTTCTGTGATCTGTATTATCCTCCTCTTTTTAAAATAGTACTCCTAATCCCCTGGTTAAATGATTGAACAACCTGGAGTAAGTTATTCACGATATTTAGTTGACATTCATAAAAATCATCTAATGAATTATTAATTCAACACATCTTAGTTAACAGATTAGACGGATATTCTTAACTCATTATCAAACAATCAATTAGTCACAAACCTCATGTGAGGTTAATAGTTTTCATCTATCTAGAATTCATGGAAAAGAAAAGAGGCAAGGCCAAGTTAGTAACTTAACCAGGCTGAAAAATAAGTTTTTTTTTTAATATTCTTTATCCTATTCTATAAATTCTATATATGATATATAGAATAGAATATGTTATATAATAGAATAGATATAAATAGAAATTTTAGAATTATATAATTTATATAACTCTATAATTACTACTCGATTTTAATTATAAGACTTAGTTAATTTTTTTAGAGAGATTAAAGAAGCGAAATAAATTACTTAATCATATTATATGTTATATTTTATTATATTATATATTAGTTCACAAATTAAATAAAATATTTTAAAGAAAAATAATAAATTTAAATACTTTAAAGTAATGTAACTTTTTTTTAAATTAATATAAAAGAATCAACTAAATTTTATATTTAAAATGAGTACTAAATATTGACACTGTGGTCTGTTGTGTATGTTTCAGTGTGATGGTTATGCCTTTTCATGAAGTGGGGTCTTCTGTGTCGTATTACTGCATCTTGCACCAAACACGCCCCCTCTGCCTATTCACAAGCACCATGCCTAAAACAGAAACCTCTTTAAGACATACTCATAAATATAAATATATATGCATATATAAATAGGCTTTTTTATTAAAATAATATAAACAGTAAAAAAAATATAAAAATGCTACACTTTTATAAATATTTACTCATATATTATAAGCAAACTCATGAACTGTCTAGGAGTGAATCAAATGACATTTGATTTAAATATATTAACTTCATAAATAAATGGGCCGCTTGAACTTGAACATATTGATGTCAAACAACAATAACGATCACGGCGTATACGGATGAGTGTTAAATGTGGTACAGGAAGTCATTATTATAAGGTTGTTTTATTTTATTAGTATTCTTTATCATATTCTGTAATAATTATTTGTATAATTATGTAATTATTATTCACTTATAATTATATTACTGTTCAATATAAACATTTATGTGGGTTAATTGGACAATACTATGCATTGCGTGTCTTTTCTTTTTGTTGAGGGTTGCCTGAGGGAGTTAAATAATTTTTTTTTTGAAATTCATTTGATTCAATAATTGACTCCCTTTCCTCTCCTTTTTTAAAAAACTCACACACGTGATGTGCGAGTTTAGAACTCCCCCTTTTACAGTGTGAGTTTGTTTATAATATTCATAAAAGTATAGCTTTTTTGTATTTTTTTTACTATTTATATTATTTTAATAAAAAAGCCTATATAAATATATATGGTCAAATAATATCATTACACACGTTATATATGGGGCAGAATTATCCCATTGTAGTTATGGTACTCAAAAAAGAGCATTATGGCGGAGTTATTTTGTTCGCCAACGGAGTTAGTTCCCAGTTCCAACTTACTTCCCATGCTTCTATTTTTTTATTTTTGTCATTTAAAATATTACTTGCTAAACATCATCCTATCAGACGAAATCGTGTTTGAAGTATTGTTTGACACTAACCATTGACACCCTTTTTAATAAAGATTTAAATTAATTTACTGTATTGTTAAGGACTGACCCCTTCTACAAAACCCAACATCTGTTGGGACAAAAACAAATACAACATCTTAAAAAGGGCTGATCAAACATAGTCATGCTAATTGAAAAGGCCCAGCTAGGACCAATCCTTATTTAACATGGAGGTAAATCATATTGTTAAAAACCCAAAAACTTAGAGCCCAAACATGAGTGGCCTTTATTGACCATAAATAAGCTATCTTCATAGAGTGGGCGTGTAAAGTATTTGGGCCCATGCACTATAAGACCCTCTTGATTTAGCTTATTTAACACATACTACCTCTATGAGAAATATTCATGTGTTGCGCAGTGGATATTCGTCTCCATTTGCTTCAAATTAAAGTTAAAATTCAATACGGGCTTTAAAAACGGCGATGGCCGTTGTGCTCTCTAAGAAGAAAAAATGTGCTCATTCCTCCTTCACAGGAAGAGGATGACCTCTTAATGTGAAGCTCTAAGAAAATCAATAATGGTGAAGGCGGTGATGATGGAGTGAACCAAACGGCACGGCCAAAATTAGGCACTAAGAGTATGTACAGTAAGGGAGGAACTTCTTTTGCGGATAAGCTGAAGGGCACTAGTAATGAGGATGACAGCTCGGATGAGGAGATTAACAATGAAGATGATAAGCTTTTTGATGATGAAATGCCTGAGGACAACTAAGATCCCGACGATGGGGAGTGATGCTACTAAATTTTTAAGTAGGCATTGCAAGGGTACGGGCCGTAGAAAATAGTAATTGGTAAATTAAGGTCGATCCCACAAACGTTTAAGATAATTAATAATTAGGTGTTAAAATTCTCATTTTTATTCAAGTTGAACATATCAAAATTGATTTCAAAAAGTGAAGAAATTTTAATTAAAATCTAAGTAAGAATACCCAAACTACTAAATGCAAATTATCAAAATGAGTAATTTAGAATGACTAATTCCTTACTAATGGCTTGCCAGATTTTTGACTGAGTTGACAAATTATCTAAATGCATTGTGCCTCTTTATTTTTTTTTGACGAGTTGACTGACTTCTTTTTGATTCAATATTGAATCAAATTAATGAATTCATCTGATTCAAATAATTTGAATCAGCTGAAACTCACCATCTTGGAGGGTGAGTTCTCTGGTCTGGCAGACCCTCTGCCACAGATCAGAGAACTCACCCTCCTGGAGGGCGAGTTTATAAATTAACACTCTATCTCCTCCCCATTTCAAAAAAATCGCCCATGTAAAATACGAGTTTAGAACTTGCTCTCTAAGAATGCGAGTTTGCTTGTAGTATTTAAGTAAATATTAATAAAAGTGTAGCATTTTTGTATTTATTTTCATTGTTTATATTATTTTAATAAAAAAGCCGCAACTTTACAGAATTTTATTATAATTACACAATCTTACAAAACCATTTAATATTAAATTCTCATCCTTAAAACCAAATTACAATTTTTTTAATAAAAAATTATTAAAAATCATTCCCCATCCTTTCTCTCCCATTAAATTAAATAAGGTAACTCACATCCCTCCATCCCATCCCATCGCTTCCCATCAAACTAAACAGAAAAGTAAAAGAGGAGACGGTAATGGCTTTTTCGTCAATTTATTGGTCGCGAATCAATCAATAGTCTTCGATACCTCTTCCTCACGCCAGCCGGATGTCCTCAAGAGCATCTCTGCCGTAAACCCTTTTCATCTGACGGTTAGAAATCTCTATCCGCGTACTCGAATCTCATTGGTCATTCTACAATATAACTCTCTATATATAAAGCTGGGGACGGGCATAAAATCATTCTACTCTACTGTTTCCCTCTTTTATCTTCTGTTCTGCACAATCTTTCATTCCTCGGCCTCTTCCTGTGCCCTTCGATTCTCAGAGCAGTATTATTTATTCAATGGCTGGTAGAGGAAAAACCTTAGGATCTGGCTCTGCCAAGAAGGCTACGTCCCGTAGCAGTAAGGCGGGCCTGCAATTCCCTGTTGGCCGTATTGCTCGGTTTTTGAAGGCCGGGAAGTACGCGGAGCGTGTTGGTGCCGGAGCCCCCGTCTACCTGGCTGCTGTTCTCGAATATCTCGCCGCTGAGGTAACTTACACTGCGCGCTGTTGATTTCGTTATATATATATATATTATCGTATGTTTTCAGGTTAATGAATCTAGGGTTTTCTGAATTGGGCGAGTTCTATTTAGTTTCCCAATTATACTTCAATTTGGCCAATATGGTCTATTTGAATTTGCACAAAATTTGAAATTTTGTTTTTATGGGCATTTAATATTTACCGCATCAGGGTCCTAATTTTCCAAAGCATGAATTTTCAGGTTCTAGAGTTGGCTGGAAACGCTGCAAGGGATAACAAGAAAACTCGCATCGTGCCTCGTCACATTCAATTGGCGGTCAGGAACGATGAAGAACTTAGCAAGCTTTTGGGCGATGTGACCATTGCGAATGGCGGTGTTATGCCCAATATTCACAATCTGCTACTTCCTAAGAAGACCGGCACATCTTCAAAGGGCGCTGGTGGTGACGACGACTCTTAAATTGGAGCGAGACAATATGCAATTTTATTTTTGTTTTAGGTTGTTCACGTGGACTATGCAATTTAGTTCTTTTCTCCTGCGAGACTTTAGTTTCAAACATAGCTTGATCTCTGCTTTTTTGGGGTTAGATGTAGTTGCAGCTAAATTTCCTCTAGTGATGTGAATATAGCTTTTTCTTAACTTATCTGGGAATCAGTGAATTTTTTTGTCTCCGACTTCTTGTGGCCTGAATGTTAAATTTATAATGGCACTTGAAATATCCGAATCTGAAACTAATGAATTAAGGCTTAATCGTTTTCGTTCCGAATCGTTATTTCCATATGTCGAATTTTTTGGATTCAATAGAGCTATAACAATGGGTTTCCAGACACGGGGGAAGGCGCGGCCGTGTTAGCACTTGGCAGGGTGATTCGGATAAAATTGTTCTAGTCCAAAGAGTTAACCATCGAGGGGTGATTTCCGTGAATCCGTTTTTGCTCTTTCCTAAACCTGTTAACTGGCGTGTCGTTGAAATTAGGTTTTTTTATCAAAATATTATAAATAATAAAAGTATATACTAAAATACTACACTTTTTAAAATATTTATGTAAATGTTATACATAAAATTGATTTTGTTGAGGGCGAGTTTTGAAAATTGCCTTTCTAAAAGGCGAGTTTTTTAGAGATGGGGATGGGAATGCACAGAACTTGCTCTTGGTAACGGCGAGTTCAATGGGTCCCAAGCCTACCACCTTAAACTCGCCTTTAGGTGGTCAGGCCTGGGGCCCACTGAACTCGCCCTTACCATTGCGAAATTTTGTGAAATTATTTGTGAAATTTTGACATCTGGCTTGTCCGCTACCATTGCCACTATACAGGACGATATAACATCGGAATCCAACTTTGGATGATCTTGACTGATTGCTGGGTTCAAGCATGTGTGGGGCCCATTATATCTTGTAATCTCCCAAAAGTCTCTATGTTCTTTCTTACAGGCTCTTAACCTCCAATTGCAACTTTGTCCGTAGTGAACACATCGGTATTCTTCATACTTTTTAGCGCAATAATATACCCTAAATGTATGATGCACTCGAACAGAGTATACCTTGACTGCGCGTCGTAGAACTCGGATGTCGGTGAATGTCTTCCCACTGTACAACTCTTCAGTATCACTAAAATTAAGACCTCCTCCTAAATCTCCGAACTCCAGTGGCATATCCGGTTCATTGTTGATTTGTGATAGGAAGCCAATAGCACGATCGTTGTGCTCAGCCATTACTTCATCGTCATTTAAACTATCTTCTTCATCATCTTCATTTCCAAAATTTACGTACGAATCATATTCATCCTCATCGTCATCCTCATCCTCATCCTCATCATCAATGTCGTCTTCATAAGTGGCTAGAGATGGCGGTCCGTTAATGTTACTCATATTTGGAGGATCAAATGAGTGGAAATTTTCCATGTCATTGGTGAAGATGGATCCATGCCCACCCAGAATGTTAACCTCATTGCTACTTGATGGTCGCTGGTTGCCATCATATCTCGTCATCGGTTGTGACTCAATATTGCCTTCATACAATAAATCACATACATTGGCATATCCTTCCGCAAATGTTAAGTGCGTTAAGAATGCTCGAGTCACTTCCCACATTTGAGTTACATCCACATCTTCCTCAAATTTAGATGTCCCGTATCATATCAAATTTAAGCATGTAGGACATCTATATATTAGCTCTGTCACTATTTGATTGGGACGAAGATGTAGCTTCTATCCAATCACTAGCTTTAGTTTGGCCAAACTAATATTTCGGTCAACCTTTATTAGTTTAACGTTATCGCACTCAAAGGTTACACCAAAATGCCCGTGACTAATTTATCCATTCGAATATATATACAATATCTCCTTTGTACCATCCGTTATATTTCCTAAACATTTAATTCAAAATATTAAGCATGCAAATTTAAATTGACACAAAAGATAAGTTAATAAATGAATATTTAAGCAATCATCATAAACGTTAATAACATGTTCTCTTATAAAATCTTCAAAAGCTCCTACTAACAAAATTTGGACAATATATACTTATACCTATTTTGTCATCTTCTCTAATAACATTTTACCATGTATCTTATTTATGAATTATATATAGTCATTTACTAAAAAGTTTTTTTGTTACTTCTTCCACGTATTACATAGCTTTTTATTATTCAAAATTTTGTTCACATAAAGTAACTTATATCCACCTAACTTATTGTTTGTTGGTGCACAAACTCCCAAGAAAAAAAAACACACACACACACAATATTTTATCCAACTTCTAAGACACAACTTACACAACTAGAATAATATTTCCTTTCTTTCTAAGTGTTTTTCTTTTTCCACCATGAAGTATAAACAAACACATAAATTAACAATCTTCCATATTTAGTAAAATTCCATTTCTATGAAGCATACGGCATTGTGCTTATGTGATATAATAATATACTTTAAAACTTCTTTCTAGATATCATCACATCATGTTCACATGCTTAAAGAATAACATTACTTACAGTATCTAATCAACTCTTATAGTTGCCATGTATTAATATATAACAAATAAAAAGTACTTACAGTTCAAATAAGAGGCACCTAATTGATTTTTCACCTTCTTCAATTTAACACTTACTACCTAACAATAACATAAACAGTCACATAACAATTATTAAGAGTTTCATAAATATATTATCAAACTATACAAAATTAAAATTGCACAAAAAAATAGAACTTACAGTTGTAATGAGAATAGCCAAATTTCAATGATACCCCAATTAAGCAAGAATTGGAAACAACCTAACACAATTTAGTCTAATAATGGAGACTGAAATCCAAACTCAACAATTTTAGAGGACAGTTTGAACACCACGAAGTAAAGAAAGATAGTGAGAGATGATTGTGAGGAAAACTGATGGATGAATGTATGAGGAAAACTGAAGGCCAAATGTATGTATATAGGAAATGAGAGTGTGTGAGAAAGAAGGAAAACGCAGAACAAGAATGAAGGAAATGAGAGAGCGAAGGGAGTGAGTGTGAGGAAAACTTGGATGGATAATTGTATGTATATATAGGGGTGAACTGTGTTATCATCGATTGAGTCTTTAAAAACAAAGATAGACGCATGCGAGGAAAGGTAGAAAACACACACTAACACACGCATACGCCATGCATGCAAACAAAAAGCCAGCCGCGCATGGGGAGCAACATATGAGGGAGCAAATCACAGAATCACAGTACTCGGCCTCATAGAAGGCGAGTTCTATGGGGGCCCCACCTGAACTCACCCTCTAAGAGGGCGAGTTCAGTGGGGCCCGCCCTTACACACTGAACTCCCCCTCTGTGAGGGCGAGTTTAATTGCACTTTCTTCCCCACCCCTCTTCTTTGTGAAGAACTCACCCTTTTTAAATGTGAGTTTCAGAACTCAAACTTCAGAAATTCGAATTTGCCTATAGCATTACGGTAAATATAATAAAAAATGTTACATTTCCGTATTTTCTTTTGCCGTTTATAATATTTAAATAAAAAAGCCCAATTTAAACTGAGCTCACGAGTTTGATAACATTTCTAATTTGCTACAGAATAATGAAGTACAAGATGTTGTGAAATAATTTGTACAAGACAATAAATATTAATTAAATAATTTGATACTCCCAACATCCCTAAACATAAGCCTTAAATTTGTGAGTAGTTGTGTCCTAAGATGTGAGTTTTATTTTAGTTTTGTGACTTTTGTCAAAGCATTTATTACATCTTTTCCAACTTTACCCCTTAATTGTATTTGTCTCATTTATTATATAATCTATCTCACTTATCATCTTTATAAATAAAGGCGAAGTTTGAAAAAAATACATATTTATGGTCCTTAACTAATTTTGATTGCTTTATGATAAACTCAAATCACTTGTTTGGAGTTTATATCAAGAAACGAAGGGAGTGTGTTTTAAATTGATAAAATTTACTTATATGGCTTGCTTGCTTGATATGAGGAGATGCGAGGGAAGGAAAAGTGAGCTGACGCAAAAAAAAAAAAAAGTAATAAATAAATAAATCACTTGGCTCTTTAAATAATAAAGGTGGAGTTAAAAATTCTTAATTCATGTTTTTAACCTTTTTATCTTATATTTTATTTTTATTAAAATTTTGCACACCGCTTCTCTAATATTTTTTTAAAATCCAACTTATAATAATTTTTGCTCCCTCCCCTATAAATCCATTATATCATGGATAGTCTTTAATATAAGTAATAAATTATTCTTGTCTAAAATTTTAAATTTATCTTTATTTTTTACTCTCGTTATATATATATATATATATATAAAACTTGCACACACATTATCTCTTTGCGATAAATTTATACTCACTATATCTCAGGTAATCTCTTTTAAATAAGTGTATAATTGAAAAAAAAACATATCTTAACATTTATCTCTTTAGACTAATATTTTCAAAGCTTACCTTTCATAGTTGTTCTATGTATTGTTGTTAAACTCACACATTGACCATTCGAGTTTATTGTGTTTATATTTCTATCTTGCTAAATCAAGTTGAGTTGTGGGTAAACTCGTGTCATATGTAAACTTGGTTAAACTTATTATGAGTTTTTATTTTTTATTTTTACATTTATATCTTACAAAATTGTGTTAACTCACTGTTAAACTAGTATTAAAATTTTGGATTGTATCATGTTTAGTAGCCTTATATGTTAGATCATATGTTTTGATAATAACAAAATTTAGGATGATTTGAAAAGTGTATTAAATTGTGTTAAACTAAAGGGAAATTACTTGAGTAAGAGGACTTGAGTGATATCCATTTAATAAGTATGATAGAAGAATTTCAGAACTGATTCAAAAGGTTTAAGGTTCGTAAGCCTCGAAGTTTCATGAGAACCTCAAGGTTTATAAGCCTTGCCACAACTAGAGCTGGGAATTGGGCTAGCCCGCAGGTTAACGAGCTGGCTTGATAGGTTAAACAAGTTGACTTTATGCCAGCCCGAACTTGTTTAAGCAGGTTGGTGGGCTAGCCCGCCAGCCCGCCTAATTTTATTTTATTCATTTTAATTTTTTAATATTTTTTTATTTCTAATTTTTTTCTTTTACCTACTTATATCATATTTCATTTCTTTTATACATTTGTATTATGTAACCATTTTTCATTTTCACTTTCATTTTTTTTACCACTCATATCACAAAA
>JBAGKO010000009.1:375197-399259 GCA_037177275.1 Acacia concinna
TTCTTTACACCTTTTCAAACATTAATCATATGTAATATTTTTTATATATATAATATTTAATAATATAAATTAATGTATTAGAATAAATTGAAATCGTGATAATCAATCTACATAGATAAATTGAAATTAAGTTATATTTTTTTAAAAAAAATGAAACATGTCCTATCAATTGTCTAAAACAAATGTCTTAATTTCAACTAAATGATATACTACATCATATTATTTAATCCACATCACCAGCCATATACCCTTATCATTAGTCAACACTTATTCCTTAATAGTCAACTTAACATATCTATTAATAAATATATGAATTGTTCCAAATAAATAACGTTGAGACTAAAATTAGACAAAAAAAAAACATTAAAATTAAAATTACTTTATTTACGTTTGCGGTTAAATTAGACTCTACCCCTATTTTCATTCCTCTTTTAGGCTTGCGATACTGGGCAGTAGGCATTGCCAACAAGGATACAGTTCTTTCCTTTCCGAACCAATTAGAAACCAACACAATTTTCCCAACTTTTCTATCAGAAATGTCTCTGGCTATACTCTCTAGATCGATAATATTGCAACATGTGACATCCTCTTCTTCTAGATTACAATATACTATCAAATGTAAACACTACTCTACAAATGCTGGGTGATCTATCTGCAACTAATAATGGATGAAACAAATGAAAAAATGTCAAAAAAAATTTGGCTAAAGAATTATTCCCAAACAACTTCAAGGTTCATTCTCATCATCTGAACTATCGTCTTTCACTCGCCTGTCTGCAATTGCTGGAAATAGCAGCTGACGAAAGTCAGGTGGTGAACGAACATCAGAGGAAGATGATGCTTTTGGCGCCTCCTGCTTTTGAGCTTTTGCTTGCTTCTTATGGGCATCTTTCACCTCCTTGCACACCTTATCTAACATCAGCAAGAAGTCCCGTACAATCACAAACAACCGCAATCCTTCATCTTTCCCAGCTTTCCCGTGAAAATAATCACCAGCGCTCTTCACCAGAGCCATGATTTTCTTCTCTTCTTCCAGCAGACTAGTGACATCAATCTCAGCATCCTGCACAAAAGCCTTCACTGCCCGACAAAATTCTCTATCCTCCTCTATGCTCTTCAAGTCAGTATTCACGAAATTTCTGATTTTAAGGAGACCATGGCCAAGTTTAGCAGCAGTTCCCGTTAAGCTGTCAGCATCAATAGTTGCTGCTTTCTTAACATTTTCTAGTTCGCTACTCAAATGTGAAACCACCTGAAGACCAAGATCCTGGTAGTGTTCCTCAGTTCCATCAGATACATCCTCAACACGGCCATCTTTTTTAATATCAGAGGATCCCTGTTTTTCTCTTTCCAGTCGAGCTGCTCTTTTGCCCTCAGAGCGGACTATCTCTTGGACTACAAAGTGTAAGAGTGTGGTCTTGCCATCCGTTCCTTTCACATCAGATAATTTCAGTAACGTATCAAGTTTAAATGCTTGTGCACCACCACGATATGTACCATCATTCATACGGTTTCCAGTTTTAAGGACAGCTTCTAGAAGTTTGAGGAACAACCGACTGCTTCTTAGCTCCTTACATGCAACCTAACATATCAGATGTAAGATGTAAGTCCAAGGACATTGAGATGTTAAGTGAAGTTTCGAAACGATAGAACTAAAAGAATATGGATTACAAAGCATAATACTGTAGTTGTCAATTCAAAAGAGGAGGGTACACATTTGCTGAGATGAGTGATTTATCGGTTTTGCATTACTCTTGTGCCTTGACCAACTACCGTCAATTTTGATCCAGTCAAAGTTAATTACTCCTCTCACAATATCCCACTCAGACTAAACATGTGCCCCCTCATTCTCTCTCTATATTGTTAAGACATAACTGACATGTTTTAAATCCATGACTATATTACAATAAAATCTCATCTTAATCAGAAATTGCTAGGTAGGTCCATACTTCATCCGTATACCAAAAAATTATGAAAAAACTACTAGAAGAAAAACAAAGTCCCATTTATCGAAAACCGTAAGTGCTAAATAAGAAAATAGTAGCACAAAGATTTTGATATGAAGTTTGGATGTTGTCCCATTTATTCAGGTTTCTTTTTGTCTGCTTACTAATAAAGCATCACAAGGCTCTAAATTCATGCATAAGCATGTTTAAATTGCAATATTCTAAGATTCTCAGGGAATTATGCTAAGCATGCTCATCTCATTTTGTCATGGACTGACAATAGCTCTGTCATAAAGTGCATAAATACAGGCCCAAGCAAGGTAAGAGTGATACAAACTAAGCATCCTACCTCTAAAGTCGCAAAGGACTCCTTAGTAGCAGTGAGATCCTCTTGAAAAGTACTCATGAAAAGCAATGCTTCCATTCGTTTAAAAGCAAATGGAATGTCAACCAAAGCTTTTAGGAATCGGTCTGCAGGCCCAAGTTGGGATATTTCACCACTGAAAAGTCTAAGCTTAAGTTCTTCCTCGGATGTTGGTGCCATCTTCAACAAGGTTTGCAGAAATTCTGAGGGAAGCTCATTTCCTGATCAACCAAGGACAGTTTAAATACTTTCATACAAGTAGAACAAGAGACAATTTAATCATTTTGGGTTCTGTATATTATTTTTCTGATAGATAATGTTTCCATGATTTAGAACTCAATAAATATCTGAAGTGCAAATGTCCCAGAATATTGGTCTCAGTGAGATATAGAAGACCAGCACACAGAAATTATGCTGCAAAAAAAATGACTGCATACGCAGATGGCACGTTTGGGTCATGGTCAACAGCTAAGAGGTGCTCTACACATGCACATTTGAATATCATTTAACAGATACAGAGTCTAGCTTCACTATGCATGCTGTATGCCTGTATCCCTACGTCCTTCAGTCCCACATGTTTTCAATTTTATTATATGTTATTCACTTCAGCTATCATTTCATTTCCATTAAATAGTATGCAATCCACATCTCATGGCAAAGCTGATTGTTCAACCAAGCGCATCATAAATGCACGTTCTTCGTTGAATGCAAGGATATTGATAACATATTCACAGTAATAGCAAAACATGAAACATAATTCATATCAGTTAAATAAAGAACATAGATCCACCTGATCCTACATATAAAATACTAGTTCAATTGTCATCAAAGGGTCTTTTCATCTAGATTAACATTTAACATAAGCTGCAATTTTTAGACTCTCTTAAATAATACTTAGAACCTGGCAAGTGGCAACAATACCATCATAGCCTACACACTCTCCAGCTGCAAAAGATTATGAGGCTAGTTTCATAGAACCCATGATAGCATAATATGCCAGTGTAACTCAGCAAAATTGCAGAAATACAATATCTCAAGCATCTACTGATGCATATTTGTCCACTGAATTAATAAACTTAATCTTGTGACATCTGGCACTTAAATTCTAACACAAGTTCTGCAGATTGTCATGTGTGATTCCCCAGAAAAGAACCTGATGCTATTGTATTCATAATTTTTAATACTATCAGGAATAATTGAGAAAAAATTAAGCTAATAGATAATCACCCTCATGAAGTGCATCACAAACTTCTTCTGTAGTGATGTTCAAGGCTCGCAGCAAAATCAACAAATTTTGTGCTCTTTTCCTGTCAATTATCTGAATATACTGAGTTGCAGCTGCAGGGTCTTGAGATGATGACTCTTTCTTTGGCTCGCTTTTGTGTTTATCCACATTACTATATCCAAAAAGAGTCTCTATCATTTCTTCATTAAATCTGTCAAATATTTGTCAAAACGAAAATAATTAGCTAATGTTAAGTTTTAATTTATAGGCAACAAAACTAGATGGACAATTATCCCTTACTGGAATGATCCTGATTTAATCTGATTCCAGACCATTGAATGATCTGAGTTGGCTTGGACCTTATCCCAGAAGAAAGGTTTTAGCTTTGCTTTGGGAGCAAGGCCTTCAACTTCTGAACCAGCTCCTGCGTTCTGTGATTTTAGCTGTGCTCCCTTTGGCCCAATAGGTGGAGGAGGTCTTGGAGGGGCTATACCACCCTTTGGAGGAGGAGGGGGTGGTGGATGAGCACCTGGCCGAGCTCCAAGTGGCACTGGTGGTGGTGGTGGAGGTCCAGGAGGTGGAGCTCCACCAACCTTAGAATGATGTTTCACAGATTGTGGTGGTGCAGGAGGTGGTGGAGGTCCTGGAGGTGAACCTTCACCAGCATCCAAGTGAGATTTCACAGGTTGTGAAGGTGCGGGAGGTGGAGGAGGAGGAGCAGCATTATCAGGTCTAAAAGGTGGTTCGGGTGGAAGGGGATCCAGTCTGCCAGGAGGAGGTTTTAGTGGAGGCAATCCAGAAGTTGCGGTTCCAGCCCTCCCTGGAGGAGGTTTCAAAGGAGGCAATCCAGAAGTGGTGGTTCCCACCCTCCCAGGAGGAGGTTTTAGAGTAGGCAATCCAGAAGTGGTGGTTCCCTCAGCAACACCAACAGCACCTATTGACTGAGCTTCCTGCACTGTGGTATGGAAAATATTGGAGCTAACATGGGAATTGGCATTCACAGATGATATCTTTTTGTGGTCACCTTTGCTATTACTTGATGACTGAAACCCAAGCTTATCCTCTTTGACTGAATTTCCAAAAGGATAATGGGGAGTGCCTGCAAGATCAAAGTCAAAACAATCAAGAATTGTACATTAACTTCACTAAATATTAGAGAATAGTGATATACGTACCAATAGAGTAGTCGCTCATGCTCAGGCTGAGAAGGGGTCTCTCATCATTTTGTCTACCACGACGAGTCCTATAAAACCTACTACAGCATAAAAATAGCAATGCTGCAATTACAAATGTCACAAGAGCAGTTATTACTACGGCAAGAACAACTGTTCTTTCATGATTACTTTTCTTATGAGCCTTTGTATCAGCATCTGAAGATGACCGTGCAGTGGTATCCCCAAGAGCAGGAGGATCCAGCTGTGGGAAGAATGGAATTTCAGGTGATGAAGGATGCCCAGATTTAGGAACTTGAGGGATGGCAGGTGATGAGACTGGCACTGTTGATGGTGTGGGACTGGGAGCCAGTGACATAGACGCAGGACCTGGGCCAGGTGCTAATGATATGTGTTGAGGAAATTCCTGAGCCAAATTTCTTCTAAAAACGCTGGATCTGGAAAACATTGATGCTATCAAGGAGGCATGCCATGTCTTAGAATCAGCCTCTTCTCCAGAGACATGGAATGGTAGATCATTCTGTCTCAAACAATGAAGAAAAGCTTGCTTTAACTGTGGATGGTGAGCATGAATCAATTTTTGGATGTTTTCCCTCAACATATATCGGATTTCTGAATTTTCATCTGGGCTACTGGATGGTTCTTGCAGGAACCATATAACAAGATCATCCACCTCTCCCTTTAACTGAATCAAATCCACCCAGCACGAGGACCATAACCGTTTTGCCTGCAGCCAAAAAATTATAACTAGTTTTAGAGCCTACCCATCCCTTTTACCAAAAATAGTGCAGATAATGACCCTCAGCATGTTTACTAATCGAACAAAATTATTGGCACATGAACTAGGCAGCTAGTACATGAAAATTAAAAAAAAATAAAAATCACTACTAATATAAGCTCATGCAAATCTTATGTAAGGTAACCTTTCAGAACAGAATCTGGTCAATTAGAAGGTAAATGCAATCTTGTATGATGTCGTATTTGTCATCACTACAAGGACTAATTCAATCATATCACATAAAAACTTCGCAATTGTAAGGCCAATGATGTTACACTTGGTTTCAGACATTCACAGCGGCCGCCTACTGTCAAGTCAGCTAAATACCACCATCGGCCCTTATTAATGATGGAGCAGGTTTTTGGGCCTTACGGGACGGGAATGTCAGGTGAAGGCCATGACAACCTAATGAATTCAGTATAAGCACACAATTTGCACCAGAGTTCAAAAACTAGAAGTATCCCAACCAAACCTCTCCAAGAAGAGGCAGGGGAGGGAGATGGCAGGCGCAAGGGAGTTATAGGTGAACACGTCCCTCGTGGAAAACAAAAGGGGCCAGTGTTCTAGGGATTCGGGGTGGTTTAGGAAAGAAGACGCAACAATTCATTCCGCTCCTAGCAACAGTTGATTTTATGTAGAAGTCTCTCAAAACATCAAAATATTAAGTTCGTATGTTGTGTATACTTTTTTAGAGAGAAAAGAGAAAGTTTAATGTATACTTTACTAGTAACCCGAACTCACATCACCAGTAAATCAATTCTTACCGTGTTATCATCTAACAACAATCCAGATAACGGATCGATTAGCTGGCTAAGGAATTCTGTTCGTGTTTCTTCACTCTCTTGCAAGTTACCAGTTGAAGTAAGAAGAAGAAACAAAAGAACGCAAAAGCTGACCGTGGCTACACTCAAAATTCGTTGAATTGCCATTCCAAGGGCTTGATATACTTCTCATTTCATCAATGCCTTAACCCCCAATAAACCCCTTCATCCACCATAAGCGCGCAAACATTTCAGCTCTTCGTTATATACCGCCAATCCACCTTTATTCTTGTTGCCGAAGCGACCTTCGTGATCAAGAAACCTAGGACAAAAGCAGCCCTCAACTTTTCCCTCTAAAAATGCAAATCAAGATCACTTTCAATCAAAGGCCCAGAAAAAACAATGAAAAAGTAGCTCAATAGGACTTCAAACAGAAGAATAGAAGACTTCCAAAAATTATCTAACAATAGGCCCAGCGCTGCAGCAGATGCAAATCGAAATGGAAGCTGCAGATAAAACAACTGAAAAAAACGCAACAGTGCTTCTGACCAGATCCAAGAAAAACAGTTCAAAGATGTCAAAGAAGCGTTAAACGTTCTTCTCCAGGAAGTAATCGTAAGAGAGCTTTCGCAGAATGAGCTGTGAATAACTGAATATAATTAAGTCGTCGAAATTTTTAACCAGGCGGAAGACTGCGTGTGTATGAATCAGAAATTTCTCACACGCGCAAAGTGCCGTCTATATAAAAGTCCAATCATCTAGTATTTCCGCGGTCAATAATATGGCTCCCTTTTGTTTGTTTTGTTAAAATTTGTGAAAAACACCATAAAAGAGTAAAAAGATAATTTAATACTATAAAATCTAAAAATTTCAAATAAGTTCTTAGTAAGAATTTAGAATTTTTAAAATCTTAAAATTTCGTAAAATATTTAAATGTCTTTAAATTTTCATAGTAAAATTATCTATATTCAAAATAACAAAAGCATTTAAGTAACTATATTTAAGTTATAAATTGCTGTTAATATAGATATTTTTATTGTGAATATAGATACTCTTATTATAAAAATTTAAAGGCATTTACGTAATTTCAAAAAATTTTAAGATTTTTAAATTTTCAAATTTCTACTAAAGACTGATATGGAATTTTCAGATTTCACAGGACTAAATTGTTTTTTACCATTTTCATGGTATTTTTCTGGTATTTTCCCTTTATTTTTTCAAATTCAAATTAAAGAAAAAAAACTAGGTATAACGTTGAAGGCAAATTGTTGTTTTCTTCAAATATTAATCATTTCCCATTCGAAAATAACTTTAATAATTATTTTTTCTTGGTAAGTGGGCCCAGATGAACAATCATATTGAGTTATGCACCCCATTGCAAATGCTGCATATTCAATTTGTTTTTTTCAAATAGATTCTTCCAAGAAAGAAGAGTTGTGACTTGTAACAGAAGGAACGAGAATCTCTCTGCACACCAGAACTATTAGCAAAATAGTATATAATTATTATTAGTGCGTAAGATAAATTTGCAATAAATAATATTATCTTTTTACTTTAATAGAAGACATATTTGGGGTTGATCCTGTTCATATATATATATATAAAAGATATAATTTTTATATTTATCAATCATTTTGTCATTTACCTTATTGATACTTCCCCAATATTCCTCCGTCTCAAAACATAAGAAACAATCACCACTTTTACTCTGTTTCAAAATATAAGAAACATTGAATAATATCTTGCACTTTAATTCTTTTTTTTTCCAGTTTTGCTCTTATTCAATACAAATGTATTAATGCTTGTATTGACCATAAAAGTTATTATTCCCAATGAGAGAAAAGATGGGTAGGGAGGGAGAGAGAGGGATAGACTTTAATAAATGTTTTCTCTCTCTTTTTTTATATATACTTATTAATAAGAGTATTTTAGTAAAGATAAGTAACAATTCTGAAATGCTTATTGTTTTTAACTGCCACTTCGAATCAAGAGATTCGGTTTAACATCTCTTATATTTTGAGACGGAGGGATTAATAATTTAAGATAAGAGGAAATGATGAAATAAAAAAGATGACTTAGGTTATTTCAGAAAATATATGTTATATAACCTAACTCAACTAACTTTCCCAATTTAATTAAATTAGGGAAACGTGTTTTAGAAAAAGGTAAACCATACCTAAAATTATAATAAGGTCATCCCAGTTTTTTGAGAAAATGTCAATTAAATACTTTTTGAAATTGTAAAATCCAAAAAGATTTATTAATATTTCAAAAAGACATTAAGGTATTATGGACAAAATTGAATTTTTTAAATTGATTAATGTGAACAATACAAGATTTCGCAAGGCTCATAATGGGATTCGCAAGTCTGTGCTGATCATTGTCTCCCCCTCTATAAGCACTATTCATCTGACACTGACTCTAACTAACGCATAGTGACACATGAGAGAGGAATATCTACCACTAGCGTGGATAGTAGTGGAAATTTTCAAGTCTCATAATGGGATTTGCAAGTCCGTGCTGATCACGATTCACATTAACTAATTTTAAAAACCCAATTTGGTTCGTGGTATCTTAGTGTCTTTTTAAAATATTAACAAACCTTTTTAAATTTTGTAATTTCATAAAGTATTTGAATCCCTTTTTCTCTAATTTTTTCATGAGGTTCTTATAATGGTTTAATATGACTTTAATAAAGTCTTTGTAGTTTTTTTAATCAAGCCATTATAATTGTATCTGATTGGCAAACTGATATCAGCGGTAGATTGTTATTCTCTGGGGGCCAAGGGTAATGCAGAAGAAGTTTAGTTTAATATTATAATACTAAAATAAAATTATGATAATTAATTAATAGTTTTAAAAGGCCCATGGTTTTTGCCTTCTGCAGACCCGTCAGTTTTTGGGCCCAAAACTCCGAACAAGCTGCAACTGCAAAAAATAGCGTTTGAGGCCCGTGGGTCAAAAAAGCATCAACCTCAACCTCCATAAAAAATTTACAAATAAAATATCAGCTATTAAACCCTCCACATTAAACTCTATTTTGATTGGGGATATTACCTCGGCCCTTAAGTTTATAGACATCAGTTTACAGGACAACATAGTTAATTAGTTATGCTCTTCAAAAAAAAATCCGTTGCAAAAAAAAGTATTTTATTTCATAAACATGCAAAGCATGTATAGAGGTTACATTATATGACCTCTACATAATACTTATTGATCACCTTCTTTTACAGAGTTAATAATAATAATCTCTTAGAGGTATCTGAATTAAAAAATAATATCACGACAATTAGCAAATCCAACAGTAGAAGCCCAAAGCAAGATGCCAAGATGCATGTAGGTCTATAGTCACTTGCTAGTTACTCTGCTATCACCAAATAATTCTGATTCCTTAATATAAATATAATTTAATTAATGATTTTTAAATAAGCAGCATCGTTAAAAACAGAATCCGTTTACAAAAAAGCATAGTATGTAAAATTGGACTGAATTGGCCGGGTTGATCCGGAAACTTATGACCCGGTCACTGGTCTGGTTCGATTGAGTAGAAATATGAGAGGAGAAGTGACCCGGTCTAACCCAGGGTAAACCAGTTGGGTTAGGGGTTGACCGGGTCACTGTTTTTAAATAAAAAAAATTCTAAAAAATACATAAAATATAAGAAATCCAAGAAGAAAAATGTTTACCAAGAAGAAAGGAGAGGAACAAGAGAAGAAATATAGAAAAGGAAGTGAAAAAATATGTTGATAATATAGAAAATAGGGAAAATGACACTTAAATACCATTTGAAATTGTAAAACTTAAATTAGTCTGCTAACATTTTTAAAAGACACTAAGGTACCAAGGGCCAAATTAAGTTTTTCAAATTTTCTAATGCGAACAGTAACAGGATTTTACAAGATGAGTAATGGGATTTGTAAGAAAAATAATGGATTTTGCTAGTTTTTTCTTATATTTGTTTATCTCTCTTCCTTTGACAGCACTGTTTATCTGACACTGATTGACGCATAGTGACAGAGGAGAGAGAAATTTGTCCATGACAAAGGGGAGAGAGGATTTTCGTAAGTTGAGTAATGTGATTTACAATAATAGTAATGGAATTCGATAATTTGTGAGTCACTTTTTACATCACCAAATTTAAAAAACATAGGAGAGATGAGATTTTTTGTAAGTTGACTAATACAATTTGCAAGAATAGTAATAAAATTCACTAGTTTGTAGATCACTGTTCACATTATCAAATTTGAAAAACCCAATTTGATCATAGTATTTTAGTGACTTTTTGAAATATTAACAGACCTTTTTGAATTTTGAACATTCAAATGGTATTTAAGTGTCATTTTTCCTAAAAAATATGCCTTTATTAGCTACTTTTATGATATTCATATTTTAAATTGATTTGATCCATTTTATATTGATTAGATATAAATATATTATTATAATATATATTATACCAGTTCTTATTATGTATTTTTATATATTTTATTTTAAATATATCTTTTAATTATCATTGGTTTGATTCCGGTTTGACCCATGAGCTCACCCACTGACCCTTAAATCACTGCTTCACCAGTTTACTGATCAGTCTGGTTTTTAACACCTTACCCAAAAAAAAGACAGATATGGCAGCTTGTAATCAATTTAAGCATGGCATGATTAAAGGTTGAGAAGATACACAGGTCCATAAGATTAATAAGAAGGAATCAGACAAGATAATTGGAGGAGTGATAATAGAAAGTTGAAGAAAACAAAAAGCAGCCATTGTTGGCACCGCCTTGCAGGTAAGAGGCCCCACCACCGTTGAAAATGCCTTCAAAATTCCAAAACGTCCATTGAAGGACAACCAGATAAGAAGGTGCCTTCTTCTTTTCCCCAAAAGTTACCTTCCCAGATGCCTTTCTGAATCATTAGCCAATGTGTGCCTCATTGCTTTAATCCTCTTGCCCAAAAACGTGTGGGGTTGTGTTTTATATATATGTGTGTGTGTGTGTGTAGGTTGAGATGTGCAGCATCACAGTTCATAACACACATATCCATCCCCTGCCAAAGCCATTTAAGATTCCCTTCACACTGCTTTGTGCGGAGACACATCACCCAGATTCTGTAAATTAATTATTGGACTTCCGTCCTCCCCAATGGCCATTTATAAGATTGTAGGCTGCCAGATCAATTCATGGTGAAGATGCCCAGAATATCTCTAGACACATTATATAGATATTTAAAAAAAAAAAAGCTTTTAAAATTTTACAATAAATCTCCTCTCAGTTTTAGATTTGTCTTGATAACCTCCACTATTAGTAAATTTGTTCATTATTAATTCGTTAATTTCCTAGCGTAAGACTGGGTGTTTGATGGAATGGACCTCTAAACGTATTTTTTGTACTGATAACTCTGACAATATATCGTACTTTTGTAAAACTATCTGCTTGTGATTAAAATTTTGAGGAACTTTATGCAGTTCTGCATAAATTTAACAACTAGCCAAGGAAATGAACTCTCTTTTTAAAGTTCAGTGGCCTGGAAAATGGCAAAGGACAGGCCACAAAAATTCACCCTAGTAAAGAAAACTGAAGTTCATTAATATCAAGTGAGAGCTGTCCGCTTAATGATCAAAGATTCTATGACTTAATCACAAGGAACCAAGATCCACCATGTTCAACATCTATGACAGCAGACAAATTTATGATGACCACAATTTATTCTCCATGGAAAGAAAAACCTAATAGTGTTTAAAAAAAAGACTGCAGTTCCGTAAGTAACATGACAATCTTCTTCAAATATATAGCCAAGACACGTTCCTTACCTTAATTTGTCATAAACAAACAGGCTGCAGCAGCCTAAAGTATCCATTGATTCTTCACGCAAGGCTAATCACAATAGTTCAATAAACAAGCTGAAAATTTCATGGCTGGGACAAGAACAAGAAAATTGATGCTTTTCCAGGACCATGTAATATAATGCATATTATTATGCCACAGCACTCCCAAAAGTCGATGTTGGCTCTCTTACTAATTCCAACCCTTCTCATCCCATTTCTACCACGTCTTGTGCAAGTCAGTTTGAGAAACCTCCAAATTTATGTTTGCACAAGTCGAGACAAAACTCCTCTCACATACTTACCTTGAAATCCGTAAATATTATTCTCAAAAGATAATCTAAACGTACCCTAAATTGCAGTGGGCTACCACACATAGAATTTAGTCATATGTAATATTCCTGGCGTTAATTTCCTTTACTGATGGGTAAAGTCTAGAAAACAAAAATATTCCCCCTTAGCTTTACAGCCTCCAAATATGCCCAAGGAATTTATGCTCTTCTTCTTCTTTATCAGATGGTCTGTTTCCCATTATAAGAAGAGAGACCACAAACCCTCCACCATCGTCCCTAAATTTTTTCAATTACTTCCCAGCCATGGCTAGTTCTAGGAGGCTTGAGGTTCCAACAGACAATCAAACTCCACATAAATGGAGCATTTCGTTGGGAGAAGAGGTATTCAAGAGGTTCTTTAGCCAGGCTAATCCCACAGTACATAAAATTTTTGGTGATGGGTCACTTTTCAGTCCAATGTTGTTTGGCAAGTTCTTCGATCCTTCTGATGCTTTCCCTCTCTGGGAGTTTGAGTCAGACATCTTGTTATCTAACCTACGTAGCTCAGGACAAAGCACAGTGGACTGGGATCAGACTGACCAAGGTTACATATTAAAGGCAGAATTACCAGGTATGATAAATTGCCCTTCATCTATCACCATGACCAAGTTCTTATTTCTAAACTCAGTCTCTCTTCGAAGAAACATAGTTATGAAACAAGGAGACTGCCTCACCATTTTTCAAGACTTGCAAAGAATCTGGGAATCAGAGGCCCTATGCCTTAGGCCTTATCTAGCATGTAGTATTTTTTCAGAGCATGGCTCCCCTTCACCCTTACACCAAACTTTTCTTTACCATGTCTTGGGAAAATATTAAGACGGGTAAGTAAAGGCGGAGACATAAAACTAGTAAGCAATAAAATGAATCAGTTACCAAGAGTTGTGAATGAGGCCAAGTTTTTGTTCAGTTCAAATAAAGAAAACATGCTCAAATAGTCCACAAACATACGTAACACCAGTGACTTTGTCAAAACAGGAACTGGGAGAAATAGCATTCAAGTGCATGTTGATAATGGGAAGATTGTGGAAATTAGTGGGCAATGGAAGCAGCAGACAAAAGCAAGTGATTGGAGGTGTGGCCACTGGTGGGAATATGGATATGTACGAAGGCTTGAGATGCCAGAGGATGCAGATTGGAGGAATATAGAGGCTCACTTATATAGTGACGTATTCTTAGAGTTACGAATACCAAAGAAGCCCCAGGGATGTGATCCTCCTCAAGGGAAAGAAGGAGCTTCAAAAAATGCAGAGTCTGTGTAAATTTAAGAGAGTAACATATAGCTACTTGACTTGTTAATCATATAGTCTAATGGCCACTCCTATATGCAACTTGATATTTAACAATTGTAACTGTCAACCTAACATCAGTGAATGATGGGAATAAACAGACGACAAAGGTGTATGAAACACTTGCTTTAGTTCTTAGAATATCACAGCTGTTTACTTAGTGCTTCTGATCAAACTAAGCCTTTTGAGAGTGCTAGGTCTGCTGATTGACGGTGAAAATGAGTTGTTTTCTTTCTATGACATGTTTAACGCAGACATTGGTACAAATAATTTGGAAAACAACAAAGGAAACAGTGCACGAGTTGGAAAAAATGAGTTTCAGTTTCAAAATCAACTAAAAGACAGAGTTATCAACTTATCCCTGTAGCAGTCTAAGTTCAGGTAGGCCCATTAATGAATTGAAACTTGCATGCTACATTGGAAATCAAACTTACTGTATTTTCATGTTGACTTGGGAACCTCTCATTCCCAAGTCAAGAAACATACTCGTCATTAAAAGTCAAATATAGATGATTCAAACGGTAACCATTTCCCTGGTAATTGTGAAAAGTACTAGCTTAGTAAGTATATGGTATGTTGACTGTGAGCCTGAGCCTTATGACAAAAAACGTATTCAAATTTGAATTTTTTTGTTTGAAAATAAAGAACATCAAGCTCCATATAGTACGTCCATTTTCTTCTCTTAGTAACTTCTTCAGATACAGCTGGGATGGACACTCTCATCTATACCTGCAAAATACCTTTTGACAACTACATTCTATCTTTCAACTGTCTCTGAGTTGGACAATGACATGGCACTCAATTCCACCAAACCGAGGAAAGCATAGTCTTGTTTGCTTATTCTAGTAACAACTAATCATACAAACAATATATTATATATTACGCAGTCAGCAAAGGTAGCAAAAAAGTTGATGTGCATCACGCAAATTTCTCAATAACATCCCGACCAATATGGGAGAATGATTAGAGATGCTGCTCAAGCTAAGAATTTGGGACCTGAAGTTAATATTGAACAGAACAAAACTATGCTTTCAAAAAAGCACCATAAACTTGGTAAGCTTTTGTGCATAAACCAACCCGCAGTTATTTGATAGTGACAAATTCCAGAATGATTACTTCACTCTTTACCGCAAAAGAACTACCTGTTCACCAGCCGAGAGATACATGGCCAAACATTATTAACTGAGTCTAATAAAGTATTTATGACAAGAATTTGCGATATATAACGCAAAACAGCATTATAAGATGAGAAGATATTAAATATCAGGTGTTTAATAAAATTGAGCGGACATCTATATGGACCTGAAATACTAGTGGATTGATAAAATCCTGACTACTGGTACCTACATAAAGTTGCAAAGCTGCTAATTCTACCGCAAAAACAAGTATCCCGTCATTATAAAACACGTATCCATTCCAAAATTATTTCTTCAGGGAGAAAAAAAAAACTTCGAACACTCATAAAGGCATATCTCAAATAGATAGAGAGATGGTTTTCACTCGATCAAGCAAGGAAAGATGCCAAGTTAAGCTTTCTAAGAGGTATGCTCGCCGGAATTAGCACCAGACAAGAAATTACTGGGAAGAAAAAGTTTTCTCAGAAAACCTACCGGCGGGGGTATGAAAGAATGAAGCAGAAATGGGAAAACATTAACAAAAAGGGAAATGGAGATGCGGGGTATCGATCCCCGTACCTCTCGCATGCTAAGCGAGCGCTCTACCATCTGAGCTACATCCCCATATTGATCGAGGAGTCATGATTAGAAACATGATTGTAACCTATATAGAATTGTTTCCGAATAGTTCATAACCAGTAGAGCTCAATAAACTGATTAAAGAACGGCAGCCCTAGTTATTGTGCCTAGAGTTTTCCCCGAAATTAATTTAACAGGTTAAAGGAGAAAACTTTGTGAGAAAGGAGCGTAAAAGGATGAATGATGCTCGAGTGAGATTTGAGGCCTTGGAAGTTTTTGCCGACACCAATAAATTACTGAGTGGGATTAAAGGGTGCAAAGTGCAAACAAGATCCGAGCATCAAGAGCGAGATAGTGACAGCAAAGAACGGTGGCCTTTATTACTGCATTACTTGGAAAATGATGTGCATTATATTAGTGTATCCATTCACATCATCGGCTCAGGACAAAACTCTGTTTGCACATAGTGGAAGACACGTGTCTATTCTGCAACAAGCCTCATGCAGACTTCGAATTCGTAGGGTCATCAACAAGTATTGTTGCTTCAATTTTTATTTATTTTTAATGGTCCAGTAATAATAATAGTAGCAGCAAATAGACAAAGAAGTGGAGGCAGGAAAAGGACTAGGGGAGGGAAAATTCAGGTGAGGTGAGCACCAAGAAGCGAATTGGAAAGACCAACAACTTTGGAGCATGTGAGTGTGATGGAACAGGGAATGTGTGCGTTTGTGCGTGCGCTTTCACTGTCTGCGTTCTGATAGTTGGCATCAGAAAATCTTCAAAGTAACTCCTCCTTTGTGGCAATTGCAAACCAACCCCATTGGCCATTTTTAGGGATTTCCGTTGGATCTCATTTCAGTAAAAGGAACCACATATTTACTGCTTATTGGCTCCATTAGTTCTTATTTTATTGGTGAGCAATTTTTAAATGAGCTTCATTTGATCACCTACTGATTTAAGCCTACCTCATCAATAGTGTTTCTATATAGCTTGACGCCATATCACAACTTTTATTCCCCTAGCCTAGGTCTATACTAAAATATATTGGAGTTTGATTGAAGCTAAAACAACACAAATGTTCACTCATTGAACTAAATTTTCACTTTCTTTTTTCTTTTACTCCACAGTCCCAACAAAGTAGAATGGAACATCATTTTACTTTCAAAATCTAAATGGCCATTGGACCGGAGTTAATTTGATAGACATGTGCTTATTGAGAAAAAAATAAACACTTTTGTGCTTTTTGCCTTTTTGAGACATGTGTCTGTTTGGCATCATAGTTTGAAAATAGCTTTTACTGATTTCGAAATAAATATGTGAGAAGAGTTTTATCTCAGTTTGTGCAAACCGCGGTTTCAAAAGTGAAAACAAACTGTGGTATATCACATATCTTTTTCCCCATATAGTACAAAAGCCTTAAAATAAGTTTATCAAAAACCTATTTAATTATATTATTAAAAAAACCTATTTAATTAGGTTTTGTTGACCCACCGGTAATGAGTTGTTTTATATATAAAACAAGGATTTTTGTATATTTAGTTTAAGGTAACTTCCAAGCCACTTGAGCATTGAAAGTCTTAATCACAAGGTGTATCATTAGCTATTTTTTAAGGGACTCATGAACTAGTATATATAAAATTTATATAAAAAGAAAAACAAAATAATGTATAAAAAAACAATGATTACAAATGTTAGTTGTGGGCGTTATATGTTTGGTTGCCTTCTCTTGTCAGTGGCACTGGTTGGTTTAATGGCTTTCCAAATTCATCCCACAGGCATTCCTTCACTTTCCATTTTCATAATTTATCAGGGGGCAGTGTTGTATTTTCATGCATAAAAATATTGTTATGATTAATTTATCGTTGTAGAACCTTTCCATCCTTTTTTCTGGTGTACACGGAACCTTTTCAAGATATATTTAAGGGTAAAAGTGTAAAAATACACATGACATTATTCTTTGAAAGCGCCTATCACCAAGTGACTGTTGTGTGTGTAAAAGTACACATGTAATTACATAAGTTATGCAAAAATACACGTTAATAGTTAAGTTTGATTCCCCCCAATTTTTAAGGCTTATGTGGATGATCACTCAGCTAAAGTTTTAGCACAGGTAACAGTAGAAAAAAATTAAAAAAAAAACAAAACAATACACATCTACCCATTAATATTCATTTATTATCTATGAATCACTTTGATGTGACAGCTTTTTACGTCCAACTTCAAACAAGTTAAGTTAGTGAGTCAGTGGGTTGATATAGATGGCACACAGTTTTTTTTAATCCACTGTCATATGGGCTAAAACCTTAACTAAGTGATTATCCATATAAGCCTTAAAAAGGAAAAAAAAAAAAAAAGACGTCAAGTTTAACAATTAATGTATATTTTTACACCACTTCTATAATCACGTATGTATTTTTGCACCTAAAACAATCACTTGATGCTGGGCGTTCCGGCGAATAATGTCATATGCATTTTTCTCCCCTAACGCTATATTTAAGTTTCTTAAATATCACAAATAATGATGTAATTTATAATTTATAATTATAATAGTGGAGAATCTTGAATGGTAATATTGGAAGGACAACATTATAAAGCTTATAGCGAATCTAATTTCAAAGTCATAGTCCAACAGCACGTGACCGCCATGACTGAGTTAATTTCAAAGTTCAAAAATCAACGGCAGTAAGTTTAAACCAAGAATCAAGCCTCAACTGATAAACAGTACTGCCAAACACCATAAATCTGTAATGCTTCGAGGTCAGAGGGCAAAAAGATTAACTTTTTTTGTTATCTTTTCTTTTTCAAGAATTCATTTCTCTCTCCTCCTTTCTTTGTATTTGTGGATCATCATCCATCACTAGTCATCTTCCTGCTCCCCCAAGCAACGAACGGCTTTGATATATTTGTTAGCTTTCAATACAATCCAAGGCCCCACTCTATACTCTACACTCTCTTTCTCTCTCTTCCGTTTACCTCTGCAACTGTGTGCGACAGATTCAAAAATGGTCTCCAAGAACCAGAACCGCCCTCCATTACCTCTCTCTTCCTCGCCTTCAACTCCTTCTTCTCAGGTACCATTCTTTTTAAAATTACTCCATTATCAACAATTTTTTTTTCATGGTTGTGCTTGAAGATGGTTTCTTTTCTTGGTCTCTTACTGTTTCTTTTGTTCTTGTGCAAGTTCAGAAGTTAGTGGTTGATGAGGTCCTCGTAGATAGAGACCTACAACGAGCTGTAGCTGAAAAAATGGTGGGAACTCCGATTAATGGAAGAACTAGGCAAGCTTTCACGGTTGTTAATGGCGGTCACGATCTTAGCCCGAATAGTGCCCCGCCAAGCAATGCCGGGTCAGACTGTGGTATTATAGAGTTCACAAGGGAGGATGTGGAAGCGTTGCTGAATGAAAAAGCGAAAAGGAAGGACAGATTTAATTATAAGGTCAGTTAAAAGCTTTGAGATCTTCATGGCTTAAACTGCTTCGGTCACTGACAAAAGCATCTGTGTATTCTTTAGGAAAGATGTGAAAATATGGTGGAATACATAAAGAGGCTTAAAGTTTGCATCAGATGGTTCCAAGACCTTGAGTTGAACTACTCGCTAGAGCAAGAGAGGTTGAAAAGTTCCTTGGAATTAACCCAGCAAAAATGCATGGAAATTGGTAAAATGCACATTTTTTTTTTCGGCCTTTTGTTCTTGAATATTCTTCATCATCAAGTTTTGGTAATGTGCTCAGTTTAATAATTACAGAGCTACTGCTTAAAATCAAGGAAGAAGAGCTGAATTCAATTATTGTGGAAATGAGACGGAATTGCACTAATTTGCAAGAAAAGTTAATCAAGGGAGAAACAGAAAAGTCGGTAAGGGAGTTTTTCAAGTCAATAAAGTTTCAGCCCTTCAAATTCTTTTTCAAATGAAATGTTGATGACAAATTCATTATGATTTGTAAATATAAGGTGGCAGTGGAATCTCTTACCAAAGAGAGAGAGGCCAGGATTGAAATTGAGAGGTCACAGATTACCCTGTCAGATGACCTTGGAAGAGCTCAAAGAGAACTTCAAAGCGCAAATCAGAAGGTTAAATAGTATAACAATCCCATTTCTACAAATTTATTTCTGTTTCCTTTGTATTAGTTCTAATGGCATTTCGCTGATAACTTCAAATCTTTTGTTCTTTTTTTTTTTTTTCCTTTTGCAGATAACATCTCTCAATGATATGTATAAACGGTTACAGGATTACATAACAAGCCTACAACAATACAATGGAAAGCTTCACACAGAGCTTTCTTCAGCAGAAGATGAACTTAAGCGTGTAGAGAAAGAGAAGGCTTCTGCTGTGGAGAACCTCACCATGTTAAGGGCTCAACTTACTTTGTCCATGGTGGGTTTGCTTCCATGTGCTCACTGTTCCAGTAAACTTGTCTAAGAAAAAGACTTGTTTTGATTTGGATTTCCTATTTATTTTCATTTGAGGTAATTAACCTGTAAATGGTATCTCTAACACAGTTCCCTTGGTTCTTTTAATAGTCTTCTCAAGAAGAGGCCGTGAAACAGAAGGAAGCTTTGACTAGTGAAGTTTCATGTCTTAGAGGAGAGTTGCAACAAGCAAGAGAAGATCGTGACCTCAATTTGTCTCAAGTGCAAACATTAAGTTCTGAAGTAGCAAAATTTAAAGAATCTACAGAGAAGTCTTGTGTTGAGCTGAATACCTTGACCATAAAAACAAATGAACTGGAGGTTGGTTGGCAGTCCTTTTTCTTTCTTGCAAATATCACATTCTCTTGTCAATGTATGCTTGTATATATGATCTTGTATGACATGCTGAGTTTCTTGTCCAGGTAAAATGTTCTTTACAAGACAACCAGATAAAAGAATTGCAAGAGAAACTAACAACTGCAGAAAATAGAGTACAGGTATGAACTTTTAAATGTAGAAGAAAAGAAGATTAAAACAGATTTGTCTTTCTTGTTCTTGGTCCCATGCCACGAAACAGATTTGAACATTGAAATGATCAGTATTGTCAATTTTGATCCCTATCAGGTGTCTGACATATCAGCGTTTGCGACAAGAACGGAAGTTGAAGGTCAACAAAAACTTATAGAGGAGTTACAAAGACGTTTGACAGATGCAGAGTCTAAGCTCATTGAAGGGGAGAAGCTGCGGAAAAAATTACATAACACAATTTTGGTAATTTCCCTGAGATTAAAACTTTGTTGATAATTAAGTAAGTATCCTCACCTTAATAGTCTCCATATCAATACAGGAGTTAAAAGGGAACATCCGCGTGTTCTGTAGAGTGCGACCGTTGCTGCCTGATGAAAGTTGTAATGGAGAATGCAAGATTATATCTTTTCCCACATCAATGGAGGCTGCAGGACGAGGCATTGATTTTAACCAAAGTGGTATATTTATAGTGATGCTGCAGCTGAAATCATTCTTTTACTTAATGTTTTAATTAATGTCATATACTCATGTTGCTCTTGTTTTATTCTTAGGTCAGAGATATTCTTTCACATTCGATAAAGTTTTTGCACCAGACACGTCACAGGAAGATGTTTTTGTTGAAATTTCACAGCTTGTACAAAGTGCTCTTGATGGTTACAAGGTAATTCCATCGCACTTTGTCCTACTGTTTGATTATCATTTCTAAATGTATTATACACACAGCTGAAAAACAACATCAGAATAACTAGTCAACTATGGAATTGATCTATATTTTTTTTCGTTCATTTGGTGGCATTTTCTTTTCCAGGTTTGTATATTTGCCTATGGTCAGACAGGATCGGGAAAGACCTATACAATGATGGGGAGGCCAGGAAATACAGGGGAAAAGGGCTTGATACCTCGTTCGTTGGAACAGATATTTCAAACAAAGCAGTCTTTGCAATCCCAAGGCTGGAAATATGAGTTGCAGGTGACAGAAATTTCTCCTTCTGTTTTCCCATCATTTTTCAAAGTGAAAATTGTACATGTGTTGATAAAATTTTCCCTTCTCAAAATTATGCAGGTGTCAATGTTGGAAATATACAATGAGACCATTCGGGATCTTTTATCTACTAATAAATCATCCCTGGATGTTACACGTGTGGAAAATGGTACTCCTGGAAAGCAATATGCAATAAAACACGATGCCAATGGAAATACATACGTTTCTGATCTTACAGTAGTGGATGTTCAAAGTGCTAAAGAAGTCGCCTTTCTCCTAAATCAAGCAGCCAATAGCAGGTTATACTTTATCAGAATGTTCACTTTTACCTTTCATGCTTTTAAGAAGACTCTTTTTCCCAATTATGATGGCATGATGAAAGTGGACTTATTTTGAAATTAATTGTCATTTTTTATTAGGTCTGTGGGAAAAACCCAAATGAATGAACAGTCATCAAGAAGTCATTTTGTGTTCACTCTTAGAATATATGGCGTTAATGAGGTACTGAAAGAAGTTTTATGCGTTTTTATTTTTCAGTCTTTCATACACAAACCATTCTAACTGATTTCCTTGTTTTTGTTAGAGTACTGACCAACAAGTACAAGGTGTTCTGAATCTTATTGATCTGGCTGGGAGCGAGCGTCTTTCAAAGAGTGGATCAAGCGGGGACCGGCTGAAAGAAACTCAAGTATGTGTGAAGCACTTGATGCTTTCTATTTTTTGTTTTCTTCTGCTTGCTTAGTTTCAAATAAATGAATTTCCTTTTCATTCTTGACCAGGCAATCAATAAGAGTTTGTCATCATTAAGCGATGTTATATTCTCCTTGGCAAAGAAGGAGGATCATGTTCCATTCAGGAACTCAAAGCTTACGTATCTACTTCAGGTAATTCTTGATGAGCTGACCGCATACTGGTATTTACTAGAAAAGTCGAAAATCTGTTTTTGGTTACTGAATATAATTACTGTCTGATATGTGCAATGCAATAATTGAACAGCCTTGTCTTGGAGGAGACTCAAAGACGTTAATGTTTGTGAACATATCTCCTGAACCTTCGTCGGTGGGAGAGTCACTGTGCTCTCTGCGCTTCGCCTCCAGAGTAAATGCTTGTGAGATCGGTACGCCTCGAAGACAGACAAATGGACGCCCCGTAGACTCACGCTTGAGTTACTTCTAATCCTTAGATAGGTGAAGGAGATATTCTTTGATGACTGGGTTTGGTGGTGACTTGAATAAGACTGAATGAGTGTTAGATTAGCATACCGGATTGTATAGTGAGGAAATTAACTGATATGTGCTTTTAGTTTCTGAGAATATGCCCACGCTGATAATAGTTTGAATTCTTTGTGTCTACTTTTTATTGGCTCAACAATGATCATGGTTCTGTCAATCACTAATCATGAATCATGACTGGAGTCGAAACTCGAAACATATTTTAGCAGGACAGCTCGCTAGTTTTAATTTTCAGCTGAAAGAAAATAATCCAATATTTGTTTTAACAAGTGACTTAAAATTTTGAAATAGATATATAATTATAATATTAAATGCTTCTTCCAGTCTTAATTATAAGACTTAATTGACTTTTTTAGAAAAGTTATGAAAGTAAAATGAGTTATTTAATTATATCATATGTTATGTTTTATTACATTATATATTAATTTATAAATCAAACAAAATAGTTTAAAGAAAAATGATAAATTTTAATGCTTTTAAAATAATGTAATTAGATTTATTGGGATTTTCTAAAAAAAGTTAATTGAGTTTTATAATTAAGATTTGAGTGAGTAGCATACTAAGGATGTGTTTGGATTGGCTTTTGTAGAATAGCTTTTGAAGTAAAATAGGCTTTTCAGAACTAGTTTTTTAGAATAGTTTTTGCGAAAATCTAGATTTTGATAAAATGAGAGTGTTTGGATAAATATTACCGGAATAACTTTTTTCAGTGTTAAATGACCAAAAAATACATTTGTTTTTGTAATAATTACATGTAAGGGTTATGGTGTAATAATAATTATTTTAACATTAAAAATTCATAAAAAGTACCACAATTTAAATAGATTGGATTACGAAATGAAAATTACAACATAGAAAAAAAAATAGATTATATATATATTAAAAAACTGTTAGTGTAATAGATTTTTCACATAAATATTTACTTTATCAGATAATTAAATGTTTGAGCAAAAATGGAAGCTTTAAAAGAGTTAGAATTTTAATGCCAATTTGCCCTCAATCGACTCCTCAACGACAAGAAAGAAAGATTCTATTAGATTAAACTCCTATTAAACAAATACATTAGCTTACAACAAAGGGCCAAACATCAAAGTGATTTATAAATAATAAATGACTATTACTGGATAAATGTGGATTGTTTTTTTTATCAATTGCTATCTGAGTTAAAACCTTAGTTGAGTTATCATCCATATAAATCTTAAAAAAGAAAAAGTCAAACTTAACGGTCAAATTCAAACTTAATGATCAATGTGCGTTTTTGCCCCACTTTTATAACTATGTGTGTACTTTTGTACCAAAAAAAAGTGTTGGGCACACTTTGAAAAATATCATAGGTGTATTTTTTGCACTTTAACCCTATATAAAGATGCCAATGATTCCTACTACTTGAGATTAGAAAAAGACATTTCTTATCAATAATGCCTGCTAAAAATACATGCATAATTATAGGAAAATGACAATTATAACGTAAATTATTGATTCAACTATAGTTAAAGTCTCAAAATAATTATTTTTGGTAAAAAAAATCAAAATAA
>JBAGKO010000009.1:407948-447302 GCA_037177275.1 Acacia concinna
CTTAGTTCCTCTTAATGAGAGCACAATCGCGACACTCAATTTAAATTAAATCCATCACACACACTAGTAATCACATATAATGCATAATATCATCAATTCAAAGGAAATAAATCCAAAATAAAAAATCCAAGTATACTAATAAAAATTCCAACACAAGAATAATTCAGTCCAACTTAAATAAATAAACATTTATCTAAGTCTCAAAATCATGTATCAGTCCAGAAATAATTTAACAAATAACATGTAATACATAAATTGAGCAAATAAAAAATTACTGGACTCCCCTTTGTAGCTTGTTGAAGCTCTAGTCACTTCCTTCACCACAAAAAACTCAAATGAATTTAGCCAATCATGATGTTAATTCTGACCTTCTGAACCCATAGGAATATGAGACAAAATGGGCAATTAAATAAAATAAAATAAAAAAAGCTGTCTAGTATAGGGAAAACCGAAGAATAAGAAAAGGGTCAAAGATGTTTTGGTGCTGTGGGGTCCATGTGGATAATTGTATAATAAAGGTGTCTTGGTTCAGTGAGGGAAAACAAAAGAAAAGAAGAAAATGTTGGTGACACGGTGGATCTTTTGCGATGGTGGTTCTGGGTTCAGTGGAAGGCCGAAAGAAAATAATGGTTCACAGTGATTGCTGGTTTCTCGATGGAGAATAGAAGTGAAGAAGAAGGTGATCTGTGGTGGCTCTCTGTGGCCTCACGGTGATAAGATGAAGATGGTGAAATAAGGTGGGTCTGTAGTGGATTGGTCTGTGGGTGGTTGATGGTTCTAGGAGTGTCGCCAATAATGGATGGTGTCTGAAGAGATGAGGGTTGTTACGGTGGCTTCTACAGCTTGTGGTCTGCACTTTCTCTCTCAAACCCAGGCTCCAACACTCCCTCTCCACACTCACGCGACACAACTCTGAGAATACAAACCAGAAATCTCGTCCTCGCTGCTGCTTGTGGCACTGCTATGATGGTGGTAAACGTGATGGCTAGGTGGTCCAATGATGAAGGTATGGAAGAAATAAAACGGTGGAAGATATGGAAGTGTTTGGTTCTCGGCTCCTACTTCCTCTGGTACTGCACTCGTACTCTCAGACCCAGACCTTTTTTTTTTCACCGCACGGCTCTTATATATATAAAAACAACAACACAAACCTCTAGTTCTCTACGGCACCTTTGAAAGAAATAAACCTCAGCTCCCCTCTGATTTCGCCTCAGCTCACGGCCTTCTCCCTTTTTTTAATAGTATAACTGCCTCTTTATTTTCCACAAAACCCGCAGCTCATGATCTCACAGCTTGTGATTTTCGCTCGTCCAGCTGTAGCTTGAGTTTTGACTAAGGAATTGGAATACAATTTCTTTTTCTCTTCTTCTTTTCTTTTCTTCTTCATATATCTACAATATAAAATTATTTAATGGGTAGAATTCAAAAGTCCAATAAAAATCATTTGCATAAATAATCAACAAATTTGGACAGTTTTATCTCATATTGGACTTAATTTATTTATATTTTCTTTTCTCAAATTCATGCTTAATCATGCAATAATAACATAATAAATTCATCAAATTTCCAAAATTAATTATGAAAAAGCATGTAAAAGTATGGTGCAATCAGGACGTTTTGTGGGCCCTACTTTAATAATTTTTTGATAATATTTTGAGAGCACATGTGTAAAAATACCCATTTACAAATTTTACAACTGCAAAAATACCCATATTTACTTAGAGGTGTTCAAATAAGGGACCAGGATAGGGATTTGCTACTCCTGGTCTAAGGAAAATCCTGGTATCTTGGGATTGGGAAATCTAGATCCCTTTTTCTTTTCTTAAAAAATTATATTAAATAAATTCTTCATATTTTATTATTAAAAATAATTATTTAAGAACTAATAAGACCATCATAATTACATAAATTGGTTTAGAGTTTAGAAATTATGTTTATTATTATTATTATTTTCATATTCATTATTATCTTTATACAGTATATGGTTAAGCTTAGTATTACAATATATGTAGCCTGAGACCACCAAGGGTGATTCTGATTTCAACTGGGATCAAGAAAAGTGATCTCGGTCCTCGTGGGACCAGAAAATTCCAAGGATTAAAATCATCGGATCATGCCGGAAATAATGGGGCCGATATTTTTTAAACACCCTATGTAGAGATGGATATTTTTGTACCCGTGGGATTTGTAGATGGGGTATTTTTGCACTTGTGTCCTCAAAATGTTATTAATAAATTATTAAAATGGGACCCACAAAACGTCTATTACCTTAAATTAACGGCTATAGGTATTTTTGCCCTAATTTTAAATATTCATGAGTATTTTTACACCTAAATAATGTAAATAGTGTTAGATGTACTTTTAGAATATGTACAGGGTATTCTTACACATTTACTATAAAAAAAAAACCTGTTATTCTGCTGTAATATGAGTGGAGAAGCTTTTCAGAGGATAAACTTGTGGGAGCCAATCACAGATTTATAAAAGGAACTGTGTTTTTATTTATTTATTTTTTGCCCACAAAGATCTATGCTTTTATATCAATTATATCGATAACAGTGGGATCCCATTGACTTTATGTTTTTTTAGAGATTAAAGAAATTAAGTAAATCATTTTAAAGTATTTATATCTATTAATTTTTTTTAAAATTAGTTAATTTAATTAAATTTTATACTTAAAACTGAATAGAGTATTTAATTTATAAAGCCCCTGGTCAGTATCAATGTTGATGGCTAAATTTAACCCCTCTAGTCTTAAACATACATGGTAGATAAAGAGTTTACTTTAATACTAATTCTAAATATAATATCACACTTTACTTTATATTTTAAGGGAAAATTTTAAAAAGAGACAAGTAAAATAGGAAAATCCTAATTCAGTACAGCGAAATCGAAATATCTCAAATTATTCTGTTTTTTTTTTACTTTTTTTGGGTGATTAAGAAAATGACATTGAATTTTTCACAACACCAGTTTCGTAATTCACAACACGAGTATCTAAATTAATAACATCACTTGTAGGTCTCGAAAAAGACTAATTTGAGATTTTTCGATTTCGCTATAATGAATTGAGATATCCTTATTTCACTTGTTTTTTTTTTTAGAATTTCCCCATTTTTTAAACTTATAATTTTTTTGTTTTAGGTATATTAATTATCAAGGGCGTGTTCATGTCAAATTTATATGTAGGGCCCAATAGAAGGATTGCTGGTGAAATAAACTCAGTTACACATGGGAATTTTGATGATGGATCTGTTAAAGCAACACCTTCAAATCCAATAACTAAACGGTAATTGGTGACGGTATCCTGAGACAAAGACACTTAAATACTATTTTTCCCACCCAACCATGAATATATTAATACCCTTAAATGAAACACACATGTACTCCTATTGAAGTTACGTGCAAGCCTTAAATTTGAGTAGGCGGCGGCGGAGGCGTGTAAGCCACGTGCAATTAATCACCGGTCAACAGAAGTACTCTACGATTAACAGTTACTTCTATTACTACGAGACCCTTTTTCCCCTTTTTATAAATTTTAATTCTTTTCATATGCCGGAAGATAAAGACTCTTTTTCCTCGTGTGCTATATAGGAGTATATTAGGAACTACGAAGTGTTGTTGTTTTTTTGTTTTTTTCAGGAAGGACAGCTCATAGCCAAATAATATCTCTTCATGTGATTATGTCAGTAAGCGCGTGATTTCACAACTTCTAAGATCAACAAAATTCAAACAAATATTAACAAGAATATAAAACGTATCATAAGTTATACATTTAAAGAAAATTATAAACAGTACTGGTGTACCTTAATTTTTGAACTTATGAAGATTTGATGGTGCTTTGTTTTTTTGGGTGGAGGGAACAGATCTTGCTTTGTTTGCAGGGGAAAATTAATGTGTTCTTTGGGTTGTTCGTACAAACTAACATATTCTTACGTTAGTGCCAGTCATGTTTGAAAATTAATAATCAAATCCTAACAACGTGATGAAATTTTCGACAAATCAGCAGGTAGTGCTTACGTATTTGTGGAACAATATCAAAGACAGCATTCTCTCAATGAGAATATGGTTAACAGTTTATTGCGAATTTCACTTGAGTTTGTCGGATTAATTATCACCAGTGCTTTAACTTTCTAGGTTCTTTCTGTTGGTTCTCCAAAACATTTTCGGGGCCTGAGTTCAGAAATAAATTGGGCCAGCATCCGATTTTGAAGCCCATCACTGGATCCGGTTTTGTCGTTCAATGAACGTGGCGACGATTCGACGAATGTCATTACCATTAACCTTTTACCACTTGTGATCAAGCTTCTATTTTCCTCATCACTCAGTCCTCACGGATTCCCCTTTTAGCAGAAAAGACCCCCTCTTTTCCCTTCTCCCGGCAAACGTGCAGCCCTTTGCTTTCTGTTCGATTTCCAGGAAAAGAGGCCTCGCCTGAATTCTGAATTTTCCGGAACCTCCGCCTCATAATGGCTGGCCCGGAAAACACCAATTGGCTTTTCGATTATGGTTTAATTGATGATATAACTGTTCCGGATGAGAGCTTTACTATACCCGCTTCCGGGTTCAGCTGGCCGGCGCAGGCTTTGAATGGTTCTTCCAATATCAGGTTCTATAATCACTCACAATTCTGTCTTCTTTTGTGGATACACACTGTAATTTTCCTGTAAATCAATCGTTAGGTGATTAGGGTTTTGAATATATTATTCATTCTTCCGAGCTGTTATGAATACTCTGATTGCTTGACTTTTATGAATTTCTGGGCTTTTAATATTCATTTTTAATTCGTACTTCATAAGTGATACAGGTTGCAAGTTTTTTTGTTCATGGAAGAAATGTGCTATTGCGTATGATTTTGTTTGTCATAACTACTAATTGCTGCTACTTTCTACAAAACTTTGTAGAATATTTTTTCTTCGAAGTGAGAATTATTTGTACGAGTCCTTATGTACATTATTATGTGGAACTTGGCTGTTTTAAAGTTATTCGTGATAACCTTTTTTTCTCACCTACATCCCTTTTTATCGGGGTTTTCTCTTATTCTGATCGGGGGTTGGCTTAGCCACGCAGGCATGATAAGAGTTGTAGATTGTCTCTTTACAACCGGCCGTTCTTTCCATTTTATTTTTCTCTGTTTTTTTGGTTAAAATAGATTTTGAGGTAGAAATTGAATCAATGCTCAGGAATATGACCCATAGTCTGACTTATGTCTTTGTAATTTTCTATACTTGGAGTATAATTTGGTCCTGTAGATAATGTTCCCGGGGCAGGTTGATCTCATCCTAACATATATCTGCAAGATGATGCGCGGAGATCTTGCTTCTCTCTCAATATGTTAGTGTCACTGTGCTGGAATTTGGTCTGCATGTTTGAAACATGATTGTTTACCTGACCTCACCTAGTGAGATTAAGGCTTTATTGTTGTTTGAAACATGATTGTTTATCCAAAAAAAAAGGAAAGAAAATAAGTAGAACCATGATTGAATAAGTTGAATAACGGACACTACCTCCCTCTTCTAAACCCTAGATTCTTGCTGACTTTGTCTTCGTCTATGATATTTACTGTTCCTATCTGATGTAGTTCCGAAATTGATGGCACGTTGGGGGATGCTGATGGGGTAAAAGAGTCTGGTTCAAGGAAGAGGTACAATTTTTATTCTTGATTTCTATCCATGAAAATGACACATTTTTATGCATCAGAGCCTTGCCCACGCATTGATGATGACTTACCGATAGCATGTCTATATGAACTATAAAAAGCTTGTGGGGTTAAGTGCTGGTATCTAACTCATGACATTCTTTTATCCTTTCATTTCTATTTGGCTTCTCTGCTGACATCATATGATCTTCTTTAGAAGTAAAAATTGCTTCTTTTCTAATACCAACAACATAAAAAAATAAGCTGGTCAAATCTTATTAGCTTTTCTTTTCTTGTTTGGGCCAACAAATCTTAATTGCTTATCCTTGAAGGAAGTCACTTCGTCTCTCTGTTTCACTTCCTGTTGCAGGGGTAGACCTGAATCTTGTTCTGCTTCTAGTTCAAAGGCATGTCGGGAAAAGCTGAGGAGGGACAAGCTGAATGACAAGTAAACTTTTTATTGCCTTCTATCTATCACTACGCTTCTCATGATTTTGTATGTAAATGTGTCTCTGGGGTGTGTGCCTGATATGCTTGACATGGTTAGATTTCTTGAGTTAGGCTCTATTTTGGAGCCTGGAAGGCCTTCCAAAACAGACAAGGCTGCTATTCTGGTTGATGCTGTCCGAATGGTGACACAGTTACGAGGTGAAGCTGAGAAGTTGAAGGACTCAAATACGAATCTTCAAGAGAAGATTAAAGAGCTAAAGGTTCGGCCTTGCTTTCTATTTAGTGAAAGTTTTTAACAATGGAAGAAAGTGGACAAGAGAATTCATGTAGAGACATAGCAGCATGAAGTTCTGATGTGTTTTGTAGGCAGAGAAGAACGAACTACGAGATGAGAAACAGAGGCTCAAGGCTGAGAAAGAGAAGTTGGAGCAGCAGCTGAAAGCTATCAATGCTCAACCTAGTTTCATGCCTCACCCTCCTGCAATCCCTGCTGCGTTTGCTGCTCAAGGCCAAGCCCCTGGCAGCAAGTTGGTCCCTTTTATTGGTTATCCTCCAGGAGTTGCCATGTGGCAATTTATGCCTCCAGCTGCTGTAGATACTTCACAGGACCATGTGCTCCGTCCACCAGTTGCCTAAGTTGGCACTAAAAAATTATTTGTCTCGAAAGCCTGCATTCATTCACCCATTCTCCTTAACTTAGTTTCTTTTTTGTCACTTTGTTTTCTGTTTTTTCTTTTGTTTAGCTTAGCAACATCTTGGCTTTGTTAGTTTTCAATCAAGTGCTAGATCTGGACCTGGTGGCGAGCTTGATTGTATTTGATATCTGATACTATTACGAAAGAACGTTTGTATTTGCATGTAAATGCTAATAAGCTTCTCTTGCCATATCCCCTTTTGTTTTGATGGCTGTTCTTACTTAGTTGTTTCTAGGTTTTGTGGCTATTTGTTCCAAGACAAGCTTTTGAATACGCCTGAATATATTTAGGTACAATATTGTGATCTTCTGAAGAGCGCTTTTTTTCTTTTTGTGGCTATCTGTTCCAAGACATGCTTGTGGTTCTGACTGGCATATTTCAACTTTGACTAGATTTTTTTGCCTGACAACTTTGACTATGACTCCTGAGGCCAAACTGTTTAATTAGTATTTAAGTTTTATTTTTTATTTTTGTCTGGTTAGTACTAAAGTTGAACGTTCATATGTAAAATTTATCACATTGGCCGCAGGATGCTTCCTGATTATCAAATGCTTGGGGAGATTTACATGCATAATCTATCATACTAATATGATAAAGACTGAAATAAAAACACGAGATTTTCGATGGAAAACAGAGAATAGAAAGTTTCAAAAACAAAAGGAGAGCATCAGGCTATGCCATTGTTTTAACTTCTTGGATGAAGGCCTAATGCTTGGACTTACTCTCGTTTTCTTTTCTTGTTCTTTACACAAAAGCCATTTCTTCAACTCATGAACAAGGCCACATACTTCCAGAACCAAGCTATGATGCCCTAATGCGACAGTTCTTGATGAACCTATCTGAAAAGTCGATATACTTGGCCCACAGTGGCCTTAGCTGAGGAAAAGCTATCTCCAGCCAAGGCTTTGCTCGCCCATTAAAATGGATGACACCAGCACTCTTTGCATCAGCAAGACGTGTATTCTCCTGATATCCCAACCCCAGCATATGCCAGAAAGGATCAATAATATGGACGTGACCATGGAATGCTATTAACCCAGGAGGTAATGTCCCTAGCTGCCACAAACTTAGGTCTGATTTTATATTCTGCATAAAGGGAAACTAAGATGTCAGTGTATCATTGTATCATCTAGCTCTGATAGCTATATTTGATAAGTGAAAACATAGTGTGCCATTGTTAACTTTGATTTTATTTTATTTATTTATTTATTTGTGGTGGCATATGATGACGTTAAAAATAAAAATACACATACCTGCTCAACCCAATCATGGTATGTGAGGCTTATGTTGGTCCTCCTCCAAGCCTCCAGATCAAAAATGTTCATTCCATAAGCCCAGGCACATTCATTGGGATTGAAGTTCTTGGCTATTAGAGGGTGGGAGAAGTTCAAATAGTTTTTCAGCCTCTTTGACATAACAAATGTATCTTCTCCGCTGCATGTTTCTACTGCACCATTGACTTTTCCATTCATATCAATGTCCCAAAGAGGGGAGAGATCAGTTTGTACCACAATGTCATCATCCAGGAAGACCACCTTGTTTAGACTTGGGAATAGCTGTTATGAAATACATATTACGGTAATAAGCATCAGAGGTACCAACAAGAAAAAAAACGAAGTAGGCTTCCAAATAAGGGATTTGACTCTTAACAGTCTGTTTTAAACTAATTACCTCAGGCAGATGTATACGTATGTGGTTCATCACTGAATTATACTTGGGACTAAGTGCTTGCAGTTTTGCTGCAATAACATTAGGCTTCTCCGTAGCATTTGCAACAATGGCTGATGATCCCCCTCTAAACTGTGACCTCACTTTCTGATCTTTCTCCATTGCTTCCAGAACAGGCACTTTTCCCTTTGTAAACCAGTCAAAATGGTGCAATGGCTTAACCTCAATAATAGCAGGTGATAAAGGGTGTAATGAAAACCAAGCCTGCATGGGATAATATGTCTTTTTATCTGTGATGATGTGAAGGACAACCAGATGTGGCCGCAATGAGTTGCGCACTAGGGAAGTTGCAACCACAGAAGCAGCCAGAATATTGTCTGAAGCAATTACAAAGTGGTAGAAGTTGTTGTCCACCAGGGCAGGTACAAGCTCTGCGGAAGGAAGCTGGAGGCGAGCTTCTGCATTGTTAGTGTGTTCATGCGCTAGCTTCAAGGCAAGGCAGTGAAGCTGTCTTGGAATGCTGCTTGATGCTACATGACGATATAAGTATTCTTGAACCTTAGCTGTTCTGGTCCTTTCTTCCATGAGGGAGACCTGAGAAATTCACTGTTCCTATTAGCCACCGATTCAACTCAAAGTTCATGTGCTCGAGTGAAAACTCGCCTTTTGGAGCAGCCTTAAGTAAGTTGCTGATATATGTGAAAACATTTTGCTGAAAGATTTAAGTAATACGAGTTCTTGTAAAATACCTATTCATCATGATTTTGTTGAGTAAATTAATAGAGAAATGTTTATAAATTGTATCCAAGTTTTGTTCTTATCATAATTTTTGATACAATCCAACACACTGACATTAATTGGATTTAAAGTGAGAATAAAATTAAAAAAAGAAAAATCGGATTTTGTGCTAAGAACTTTATTTTAATGATCATTAAGACTACAATATCATGTCAAAGAGGAATTAAGAAGTCCAAAATGTCAAGTAAAGGTTCAAATTAACAGATCTTGCACCATCTCTCGCAGTTTAAGAGCAAATGTCTGGGCATCATATTCACCCTCCTTCAGTTCAGTCATGAACTCTTCTAAGGTCTGTGGAATATCAGATCTTCCTTGTAGCTCATCTTTTCCTACGGGCTCATCTAATACTTGGAATATCACGTCTGGGACCTATTAGAAATCAGTGGCAACTTCATTCATTAGTCAAAATTTCAAGTATTTGCCAGTTTCTGGAAAAATAAGAAAGGTTTAGGATATTACAGTTGGTTCTAGTTTTCTTCCCATAATCCTTGGTCCTAGTTTCTTTCCCAGGCAACCTACAAATGTAATTCAAAGTAAATCAGTAAGTCACATCTATACAGATTACCCGCACCCTATAAATTCTGTTTCTCATTATCTAAGTTCAAAATCTGAAGTGGATTAATTCTGCCCTAAACTCTGAGCAGTGGATTTTTTTCCCCTTTTTGTCCGAGTGGGATATGAATTTTGTATTATTATTCTATTTATTTATTTTAAAGATGAAAACATCTAATGGAGTGATGGTAAAGTTTACATAAAACTATTAGATATGCCTAAACTCCAACAAGTTGGAATAGTTTCAATTAAACAAATTGGTAATTTTATTTTTATTTTATTTTTCAATACAAGTGTACTCTTTAAAAACTAAAATTAACTGTTGGCGAATCATATTCATCTTATGAAGTACAAGATATCGGGTTTTGACCAATGGGTTGATATATATATATATATAAAACTCTTGGTAGAAACTTGAACTTTTGTCTGTTGCAGCCATATATGATATATATTCTACAGAACCTGCTCAGTCGAGTCAGTCCTCACGTGAATATCTAAGCAGTGGCTGGAGTCAGGAGTGAGACATGAATGGGTATATAACTGACCAAAAACAGAACGTGTCATAGTAAATTGTGGCTGAATAAATATCTGGTTTCCAAATTTCATTAATTCATCAAAATCCCAAAACCATAAAATTTTAAAACCAGAGGTCGGTGACGATATAATATTACATGCTATATAATATTAATGAAAACTGAATGCATCCAAATACAGAGCTATTGAATATTACATGCTATAATATTAACGAAAACTGAAGGCGGTTACTTTTGTGTGTCAGTATGTGCATGTGACTGAACGTGTTTACGTCTGTGACTTTGTGCTTGTGTACGTATGAGAAGAAAGAATTGAAGAAGATGATAATGTACCTATGGTTGAGCACCTGTTTTCACCATCAATGGAGTCCACCGCCGTCAACACAAACACAGAGCGAACCAGTAATGTGAAGAACAAGAGCGAATAGAAGAGCATCCGGTAAGAGACTCGCCTGGATACAACATTCACTTTTATAAACTCTTTCAACCCTTTCCCTGGAAGCACTGTGACATGCCTTAAACTTGGTGATATTTGAAGCTGCATTTTCTCCCAAATGCAAGCGCGCGCGCGCGCACACACACAAAACACAAACACTGAGGCCTTTCAACAAACACAAAGACAACTAAACTTGGACTCCCTCCTTTTCTCCTCCTCCTCCAAAAGGGGTAGCCGTCCTTATTTCATTGGGTACTTTGATTTCTATAGCTACCACCTGATGAAGAGCAGAGAACAGGTGAAAGAACCCATGAAAATTATTGTGTAAAGGGAAGGTTTTGATGAAAACTTAAGGTGGTCATTGTCATTCACCTACACTTGCTTAGTATTTGGGTCAGGGATGTCAGGGGATTTTTAAGGGATTTTATTATTTTACTGAGAGGAACTGGGGTTGTTAAGGAGAAAGAGACACAAGACTAATAGGGAAGGAGGCTATGTAGTTTGATTTAAGCTTAGAGTATTGACTTTGGTTTGAAGGTGAGAAGAAGAAGAAAATAAAGAAACAAAACAAATACCAAGTTGGTTTGTATTTGGTTGTTGTAAGCTTGGCTTTGCCTCCACACGAAGTTTGGTTTTATAACATTTGAGTTTGAAAGTTTGGACGTTGATAGAACAGGGCTTCTGTATGGAAAATGACTAGCTCTCTCTATATGTACTGGTGGGGTTGAGGATGTGGTTGTTTGAGTAAAAAACCAGTAAGCCTTTTTATTTGTCCTAGTGAATGACCTACCCTCGAAGGGATTATTACATATTAATTACCAAAAAAAATAACTTTGACTAGATTCATTCATGCCATTTATCTGAGATTAGGTAAAAGAAGTTCCATCTTATCAAGTTTGTAAGTTGTATCCTAGACGCACTACACAATGTGGTCCAACATTTTTTTCCTTTGCACAGCCAAATGAGTTATCAGATTCTCTTCCACCCAAAAAAATAAAAAATAAAAAAACAGAGAATCCAACGTTGGATTTGGAGGATTCAATTTCTTCATGATGCATTCGCTAACGTTAAGAAAGTAGATTGATCAGTATTACATAGCAATTATTTATAGTACTGGTAACAACCCTTGAAATGTCTTATAATAATGTTTAACTAATGTATCATTACCAATGCTTTCAACAATCAGTTATTAACGTGGCAAAATTTCTTCCTGAAGGTAGTTTTCCCTTAATGTTATTGGTCTAAAGTTCTTTCCTATGAATCACCGTTAAAATATTACAAGACTTGTTGAATGGTCGATTACATGTGAGAGGAATAAATAAAGCCAACAAAAATGCAATCAAAATCTCCCATTAACTGACTTAAAAGAACAATATCAGTTGGTTATCTTGTGATTTTTGTTAAAAATATAGAGGATGGTAACAGAGAAAGTATTTAAGCCTTTCCATGTACTCTGAATATCGTTTTATATTCTGCTACTTCTAAAGAGGGATCAATACTGACTTTTTCTCAACCAAAAATAAGAAAGAACGTGATTCAAATGGTGGCACCTTTTCCAAGGTTGGTGGCACCTTTTCCAAGTGGGCATGACAAATCAAAGAATGATATATTAAATAAAATTTTATATGAGGATTTGCACTGGTTCGAGAAAGTATTGGGTCCATTTGGCATGCTTATTTCATGGTTAGTTTAATTATTTATGTATAGTAAAATTAACGCTCACTGAAAAAGTTTGAAGATCTGATAAAGTTATTTGCTTCAACGGAAGACTGAGTTTTGATGGGTCTTCAACACTAATAAATTAATACAAAAAGTAAAAAGGGAAAGCAGCCAAGCTCGTAATGGAAGAAAAATTCACCAAGTCTCGTTTTGGGTTGAGAAAACCTTTAGTCATAATGAATTTGGTAATCAACGAGGGATTCATTGTCAAATTATTTCCATTGGTGACGTTAGAAGATATTTTTTTTAAAAAAAAGATAAAGGAGTTGGGTCTTCAAAAGCTGTTGATGATAGAAAATTTTATTAGTCAAGTCACATATACTCATTAGAACGTAACATCAAGGTAGACCTCATAAAAAGTATTTAGAGATATACTTGTAACTTTAAGCTATCCTTCCATATGGATAGTATGAATCATATCTTTATCAATTTCACCAACCTTCATAGACTTAATTTTGAAATCCTTAAACCAATGAGGAGCCTGAGAATGGAAAGAACTTAGAACAACTTAACGCCACTTTCATAAACTGATTCTAGTTTTCCCCAATAGAAAGATTAGTGTGCTAATTAATTCATTTTTGAATTCCTTTTTCATCCTCTCGAACAGAAAGAAAGATTCATTAGCCCCTTTATTTTGAATAGAGCGGAATTATTGAAGAAATATAACTGTATCAATAAAGACGTTTATCAGAGATATCAGGTATCCAACAAATGAGAATTTTCTCATTTTTTCGGATAAAAAAAAAAAAAAACGGGAAGTTATGACTCTACTATTCACTCTTAACTAATTATTGGTATAAGCATCTGTTATTTACAAGGCCAACAGATAAAATTCATCAGAGTAGCATCCACAATTTTGCATAATAGTCAAGCACCTACTCCTGATCTTCCCCTCTCCAACCACTATATATTAACACGGTTAATTGAGCTTGCCCAGCCAAATGAAAGAATAATTACAAACCTGAAATGGGAAAACACAAAAAACAAATATCATATTAACTCAAGCCAAGGTCCCTAGTTCAGCAATAGAATCGCAGTGTACCAACCAGAGTATATTTAGTGCCTGATGCAGAGGCAGCTCCATATACAATAAATTTGGTGAATCAATACAATATATCAAGAAACTCACCATATAAATGCTTTCACTATTTAATCTTCAATTTGATTCCCCATCAGCAGGCCTTCTCTGTCACTATTTACAAACTTGAGTTGACCTTCCACGCCAAAGTGCTCAATTCTATTATTTACAATCTCGAACTGAGTATTTGGCTTGGGGGAGTTATTTTTATTTACATGGACTCTTGTTTTTGTTGGCAGAAGATGATCACCCAAACCAGGTACTTGAATGCCATTGCCCAATTCAGTAGAGTTTGTTGTACAGTCTGAAATCGAGCCATTTTCAGAGATCCCAGTACTCTGACGTAACAATTGTTCATTTACCCTGCCATTTAGAGCGTAGGCCCTGAGAGAAGTAAAATAAATGTTGGTATTGCTCTGCTCCTCTTAACTGAGATGCTATCAATAGTAAACCCAAATACCCATAAATACACCTAAAACTTGCATCAATACACGGTTTCTTTAGTCCATTATATCTAAATCATGTAAATGATAATAAAACTTCAAATATATGATATTGTGAGATGTCCTTGAGGCTCCTTCATAGGAAAAACCCATTTCAGGATTTACTTGGTAGTCAATGTTTGCTGTTTTCATAGTAATCCTAAAAATTTGGGGCCTCATGTTAAATCTAGGGTGGAAATAAGCCAGACCCCTAACAAAGGCCTACAGCCTAGCCTACATAAAGTTTAGGTCAGGCTCAGGCCTATTGTTAGGTCTCTTTAGATAAAGAAGTCAACTTAGTTTCATAAGGACTAACCTATAGGCCTAACCTATTTCACTTTTTTTTTAATTTATATATAAGTATATATAATCTTATAACTAATTTTATAAATCTACCAACTTAAGCTTAGTCCTAATCTTTTTTTTACATTGACCTTATTCCTAAGTTTCACATCGCATTGTCCTTACACCAACCCTTACTTTTACATAAAAAATTCGCCCCTACTTTTCTTCTCATTGCTCGGGATGACAATGCTAACTCACTCCCTCTCCCCTAATTTTCTGTCTATCATAGCAATATTATAATCTTACTCGGAGGAGGTTATCGCAATTTATATAGGAAAAATAAAAGAGGTAAAATCTAGTTTTATGTCGTTCTTATTATACTTGATCAATTCTAGAAAATATATCTCATTAGTCAACAGACGATTAATTTTCATTATTCCTATTTGCTCGAACAGTTGTTGTCGTTAGACATTCTTTTCTTTTCCTTACTAAACCCATATATTAAAACAAGAATGGATGTTAAGATTTTAAAACATAATGTATGATTGTAAATAAGCGTGAAGATGTTCTATATGAATTTGGAGGTAGGAGCTTTAAAAAAGTAGGCCTTTAAACAAGCTTTAGGACTTGTTAGGGCCTTTAAAGGCCAAGGCTTAGGCCTAAGATAAAGTTTATATACAGGCTCAAGCTTTAAATCTTTGTTGCAGGTCCAGGTCTATTTAAGTGAAGTCTAGCCTATTTCTGTTCCTAGTTTCATAATGGCGTAATTTTTCTCATGTTACGATGACCTTTTTACTTCCACCTTCAAAAACCAAGCTTATTGAATTCACATGAACTTCTATTTCATCAGAAGAATTTAACAAAAAATGCTGTAATTAGATAAAACATTGGAATCACAAGATAGCACATCAAGCCAAGTAATATGCAATTCAATTTCCTCCTACTTTTGAATTAAAGGGGTAGGCACTAATGACTTGATTCGACCTTCCACTAATATAGAAGTCATCATGCCACTAGGCTACAAGCCATTAGCGACTTCCTCCCATCTCTACTCATCCTTAACGATATCAAAATATTACTTACCCTGCACCACACAGGGAAGAATACTAGTAGTTTAAAGAAAATGGCAGGGAAAAAAGTTATCGAACCTTGTTTGTTGGACTTTTGGGGTCTGATGATAGTCAACAACAGGAATTAAGTGTTTTGACCTAGCTTGAATCACGCGAGTTGGCATCCTTTCAATCTCAAATTCCCCTCCTGAAGCAGCCACTTCATCTATTATGGTAGCTTCTTTCACCATTGAATGAAAATATACCTAGGTGGCAACAGAACAAGGCTCCTATGTGTTAAATCCAAAAAGCATGGGAGATAAGCATTAAAAACAGTATCTGGTTCCAAATTAAATACCTCAGACTTCGCCCACAATGGAGTCTGAGTTTGGTGCATCTGAAGTTCAGCTTGGGAAATATACATATGGTGATCTTCCTCGGAAGAGGAATTTACTTTCACCACTTCATCCTTGAATTTTGGGGTACTGATAGTGTCCTCTTTTGATTCTTCAGGATAAATTTTATTGCCGTCAGGAATTCCATTATCACCATATATGTCAATGTTATCTTCAAGCTCCCGCAAACTTAATCTTTGACATATATTCCATTTTTGAATAGCTTCCACTACTAATCTAGCATCAGCTTGTGGAGCGAATTCATAAGCAGGGTTTAATCCAGAAACAATAGCTGAATCTCGACCATTGAACATCTGTAGAGCATATTGTATCATAGAACCAGAGGATGAAAAAACCAACAAGTGATACTTGGTCTTGGAATGCTTCCCATCAATATACAAGCCACTGCCCTTACAGAAAGATGAAGCAATTGCCCCAGAAAAGGAACTCATCTTTCCTGTGGCAGCTGCAGCAGCACCGCTCACAGTGCCTCTCCAGCCATTAGTTCCATTCCTAATTCTGCTAACAACAGAAAGAGTGATTGGTGGGCCAGTGGTACACAGGCTCTGCTTTTTATGAATTTGCAAGGCTGAGCTATGAGAATAGAGGACTTCTTGATTAGTAAATCCGTTATTTTGTGTAGGAAGGCTACAATCAAGGGCATCAATATTCACAGCTCCTCCCTGAGGATTTATAGCAAATAGATGGCTAGTGCCCCTAGAGGAACTTATCATAATCCAATTGCTGTCATCGCTGAAACTAATATCTTGTATTATCTGAACAGTTGAATACAATAACAACAACAATAAATATTAGAAAAGTCCAGGTTGTTGTAAAGACACATTGAAAAAGGAAAAGACTCTGCATCAACCAGAGTTAAAAAAGCAGGATGATGCCACTCACTGCGTTAGTATAGCCCCGTTGCAACTTGTAGAGGTGAACATTAGAAGGGCCAGCATCAGGTGACTCTGAGTGACAAGGCATTATCTTATATACATTTATACTATGCCCCTGAACTGAAGCAGTCACCAAAATGGTTCCACTGGGATCAAAGCGTAAGGCTGAAATAGGACTGTTGTGGGCTCGCAGTTGAGTAACTACAGTTTTACTGACAATATCCTTTACAATAACCTGACAGAAAGAAATAATAATTGTTAAGTTACTACAAATTGTAAAATAAAACAATATGGATTGGCAAATTGCAGACCAAGGGTAATAGAGACACTATATACAAGCATGATGTCTATACCATGAGAATGAGATGAAGCAACATGGCACGTCGATTTCCTAAAATTCTGATTCTCAGTGTTACAGATGCCATATGAAATACTATAATTGCTAAATTGGGTGCAGAGAACCAATGACTCAAGTTAGAGGGTCAGTGTAATTATGCTTATGGGTTTCAGACTAGGATTTTTTCCCCTTTTGCCCTTAACCTTCCAAAAAAGCAATACATGCAATGCTCAAAAGCAATTCTAGTTTGTTGCTGAATCATCTGTCTGGAAAGACAGGTATCAGTACAGATCAGCTGAGGCCATATTACTCTGAAACTAAATTTAAGACAAGAACAGGAGAGGATGCAGAAGATGATTTCAGCAAAGGAAGAAATCACTGCATCCACTTAGAATTACAAACAACCGATGCAGTTCCAATTACAAGGAAATGCAAAGTTAACAATATTCACCATTCCAATGTTGTCAGCATCCGCTGAATGTCCTTTAATGGTTCCATTGCCCTTCCAACCTGAATTTACAGATCGTGACGAAGTATTGCTATCAGACAGAAGCTCAGAGCAGTATCTGGATAGTTTCTTATACCCCATATCTCCAAGGGACACAATTCCAGAAGCAAGTTGCTTGCTTGATTCTTTGGCATAGTGTGCAACCAAGCTCCCATTTGAAGAAAAACCAGGAAAGCTTGCTGAAGTCGTCAAGTCTTGTGGATTGACATGTCCAGAATTGGATATTGTGACTGGACTTCCACTATAAGCGAGCCATCTTGAACCCACTGCAAGTGGTCCATAGCCTACACCTCCAGAACCAGGACAACTTACAACTATAGGATTGGTAAGTATCGTATACTCTCTTTCCAATGTTGCAGCATCAAAGCAGTGTATCTGCGAAACAAAGACTCCATGAGAATTCCCAGAGAAAAGCATTCAAAGGTGCTTGAGATAGATGTTACAAACTGTACCTGAGTTGATTGAGAAACAGCAACTATTCGAGAACTGCACCTTACAGAATAAACAACTGATCTAAATTTTAGTGCATGGACATATGATTGGGATCTCATAGAATAAAACTGAACAGTCGTTGGGAGATAATTTCCATTTAATTGTTCATGGAAATTGGAAGTGCTCCCATTGCAAGGGGTTGTCAGTCCATCCTGAACGCTACTGCCTCCAGCAAAGAAACCATCAGCACATACAGCTAACAGCGGACGGCTGTTGGCAAACTTTTCTGCTGGTCTCTTTGATGCAATTGGATTTGGCAACATTTGCATAAAAGAAACAGGACCGTCATGCCTGGAAACTAGGTCATGTACATTATGTGAATCTTCAACATCCCAAACTTGGAAGCCAGACCGAAATCCTATAAGTAGAACTTGACGGGTAACTTCTCCCTCACCCTCTACTTTATCAAAACCAGCCCAGATGACCTTTACAAATTAAAAGTGATTGAAATCAATAATCCCATATAACAATTCAATAGAATTATTATCAATGATTCATTGCGAAGAACAAATGCAGAAGAAATCTGGGACACTAGATAAGAAACTGGATCTAGAAGCATGAAAAGGCAGCGTGAAATTTATCAATAACAATAATCTTTAAGAGGCTTCCATTATATCATTCACAGATAAGAAAAGAAATGTGAAAATAATGAGAACATGCAATACTAGCAGCATTAGAGGTTTTTTTATTATATACTGCGGTTCGGTTCGGTTTTTCATCAAGAGAGTAAGTTTCATGGTTTGAGGGTTAAAACTAAACCAACCCGCATATATAATTTATATATAAATAAGTTTACATGTTTTTTAGTTATTACTACATAGGTTATATATACCACATCGTGTTCACGCAAGACAACCTGTTTTTTTTCTTTTCTTGACCATACGCAAGACAACCTGGTTGTCCTGCCAGAAAAATGAAAACTTGAGAACGGCTCAACAAAAAAAAAAAAAGAAACCGTCTGACCCATATTGAATCCATGCCAATTGCCCTTTCAATTAAAGAAAATTGGAGATGCTAGCAGGATAAAAATTAAAAACAAAAATGTTCAGCAACTGCCAAACTGTCGGTGCATAAATTGGCAATACAAGTGTATTTCCAATTTCCAAACTGGGAAGGCACATTACATAAACTTGTTAGATATAGCATGCATCTAAAGATATAACTTTTCCAGAACATTCTGCTTAACAAAGACATGTTGAGCAGTGAACAAGACAAGAATCCAAGAACATCATAAACTGGCAGCTGCAAGCCTGCAGCTTTACCCAGACAGTTCGCTCTACTGATCCATTTTGATGACAATGTGAAACCTACTTCCATTGGGGTAACGAAGTTCAAGCAAAAAATTCATGCTTGGAAATTAATGATAAGGAAACTGAAACCAATAACATTATTTAGAGATTAAAAGACAACGATTACACATATGAACTAAAAGCTACCATACTAAATTTTACTTTATCAAGTTTGGAGAAAACTAAATTGATGGGTGGTTACAAGTGATCAATGCTTATCAGTCACACAAGCAACCGGTTCACATTACGAACAAAAAAAAATCAACAGCCTACATTTAATGCACTAAAAAATAAGTAACTTTTCTATGATAAGTTTATGTTCATCAAGTTCCAGTTCAAGCTCAAACTATATTCAAGAGCTACACCATTCAGAAGAAGCGGAAAAGTGAAAGCCAAACACGACCGATACCTGATCAGAATTGGCGTCATCATCTCTATCCACAATCGAGGACGCAACTGATGCTGCCGACCGCGCAACGTTGGAAGCACCAGAGGAAACGACCCTGAGGTAGCCGGAGATAGTCCGAAGCGAGTTGGGAAAAAACCCATTGGTACGACCAGACCGAACACCGCCGGCTTGCCGCGGTTTCTGATCATCATTCATCATCCCAAAACCAGAGAGATGAAAAATAGCAACCTCTTAGAATACACAGATAACCGATTCCACAAAATCTCCCTCAATCATAGGTACATATGGTTTTTATTTTTCTTTAAAGCACCACCTCACCCTCGCGGAGGAGGAAACTACCTCTCACGTCATAAGTGTCGCCATCGCCTTCACCTCGGCGAAAACTTCCAAATTTCAATTACTCCCGAAAACCACAAACGCCCAGAAAAACTAAAACTCGTTTTGAATTCTCGTCGTGTTGCACCCCCAGATTATCCTTTTCGCTTTAGCTATCAAAACACCAGAGCTAAAAACTGGTTGGGAAGATAAGTTGAGGGGAAAAAAGTTTCAATTTTTTATCACTTATCTTGATGCCCACGAATTCAAATTCCAGCAATACTCAGTTATCTAAACAAGAAGATTCCTAATAATTAAAAAAAATCCAAAAGTTCTTTGAAAAAAAACAGGTAAAAACAATGATTTGAATTATAACGTATAAATACAATTTACGTAATATGTGCCGGATGATTAATAAGCAAGTTAGGATGAAAACCAGCGAAAAACCTGTAGGGAATGAGAGGAGAGAGAAAAAGGCTAGAGAGAAGGGGGAAGTGAAGAGAAATACTGGATAAGGAGGAAGGAAGGAAGGAAGGAAGTAGGAGAAATCTCCTCGGTTACGTGTCTAAGAAAATTTTCAAAGCTAATTTTTTGTAGGACTGGAATTAGAACTGGTTTTAGAATTCGCTTTGTTCAGCTTAAATCAAAAACCAACCTCCTTAACCTCTTATATAAAACACGTCTTATCTTTCTCAGACGCTGTCAAACTGTTTTCGCCCACTTCTCTCTCCTCCACATTCGGTCTCTCCCATGTCCCATCTAGTCATATCTCATCTCCATAAAAGTTAAAAATCATGCCCCAACTTCGATCATCAACCATGATATATTAATTAAAATTGCAAGAATAAATTAACCCATCTTAATCTGATATCGTCGCATGCTTTTACATATCAATGTGATTCATTTGATACGATAATGAATATAAATGTTATCTTACTTATATCCAGGATCGCTTTTCCTGCTCATAATAATGGGAATAACATGTAAATTGCCGTGTTGTTATATTATCATAATAAGAGAACATATTTTCAACGGAAAAATATATAATATGTTAGTTTACTGGAAACAAAAGGGGAAGACTGTATGTGCTTTATTTAGAGAAAAAGAAGTTTACAGTTGTTACCTTTCTCACAACTTTTATAAATGGAGACAAAAAGTTTTGACGAGTATTGCAGAACCAGATCAACGTCGTCTTGTGTACTCTTTTCAAACAGTCAAACGGAACCTTGTTTAACTCATTCCATATTTTTAAATAATAAGGATTTGTTCAAGGCAATAAAAGAAAATTGCTATGATTTTGTAATATTAATAATATATAAATATATATTATAACAAGAAATTCTCATATAAGCAGTTTTCAATATTAGCTGAGAATTTTTTTTTTTTCACCTCGCCATTGAGGGAAGGAACAGTCACACTAATTAAATTAAGTTGAGTTCACAGCGTAATTCTTAAGAGGTGTTTTAAGGAGCCAACAACATTACTCAACCATAAACTAAGGATTCAAATACTTTTAGTAATTCATTAATTAACCATCATCTTCATTACACATCCAGACACTTAAGCAGACACCTTTTAATAGAAATTCAAATATAAATTTGTCATGTTGCAAGGGTTTAACTACTTCATACCCAACGGTTGTTGGCGAAGAAAATACTACTACCTCCTGTTGTAAATATAATATCAATTAATATTTTTAAAGAATTTTAAGAAAGTTAATTATATTATTTTAAAATATTTAAATTAGTTGTTTTTTTTATTTTGTTTAACTTATAAATTGATATATATATATATAATATTATATATGTAATATCATTAAGTAATTTATTTATCATCTTCGATCTCTAAAAAAAAATTAACTAAATTTTATATTTATAACTAAAGAGACTATAACTTAACTGTGACATAACCAACGGTGATGAATCTAGCTGAAATGGCCAATCTCCACAGCATGTCAAATCGAAGTTCGAATTTCCATTAAAAGAAGCGTTCACATTTAGTGCACATCATAACCTCAAATAAAATTATCTCAAATAAGAAAATATTTATACTTAGAGCCTGTTTCGATACAGCTTTTAAGAAGTCATTTTGGTATAGAAGGGTTTTTTCTAAAATGACTTTTGTGAAAAAGTTGGTTTTGAAAAAATGAAAATGTTTGGATAAATGTTAACAGAATTGCTTTTTTTTTTTTTACAATGAAATGACAAAAAGGGCATTGGCTTTTATAATAATTACATGTAAGGGTTGTGATAAGATATAAATTATTTTAACATTAAAATTTTATAATAAATAACAAAATGTGTATAAATTGGATTAAAAAAATTAAAATTGCAAAATTAGTCTATATTATAAGATGATAAAAAAATAGGCCAACATATATTTACTTAAAAAAAGGAAGTGTAATATATTTTTTTATAATTTAACAGGTTTCATTTCATATCCCGATAGAGCTCACCGAAATCTATTTTGATTTCTAATTTAGTAGGTTTCATTTCATATCCCGAAAAGACGTGGCTTATTTACTTAAACAAAATAATAAGTTATGAAATGAAATGGCAGAAGGTTCTTCAACAGTAAAAATTATGAGGGTGAAATGGAAAAGAGAAAAAGAGAGAGAGAGAGAAAAGGGGTCACGGGTTGAAGAAAAGTTGATGAGAATGGCTTTTTAAAAAAGTGGTTTTTTTTTTTTAAAAAAACTGGTTTGAACATAAAATAGTTTTTTTAAAAAATTTTAATGTTTGACTATACTTGTAAGAAAATCCTATTTAAAGTCAAAAGGACTTTTTATAGACTATCCAAACATTCTCTTAGCCGAAAAAATTATGGCATGGACACCAAACCTAAAGTATGGGAAACAAGAGTTTAGAGCTATCAGTGTTTGCACGTCTCTATTTGTTTGTCCATATCTGAATTTTTATTTTACTCTAAATATATTGTTGTACAATTTAAGGTATATAGTAATTATAATTTATTTTCAATAAATACTCATGCTTATGAAAAATAGGAAAAATAATAAAAATATCATTTAAATTGTTAATTTTTAGGGACAATTCCAGCTAAATATCTTTAAAAATTCAAAAACCCCAAAAGAGATATTAACATATCAAAAAGACACTAAGGTACCATGGACCAAATTGAGTTTTTCAAATTCGCTGACATGAATAATAGTGATTTTTGCAAGATGAGTAATGGTTTTTGCAAAGTTGAGTAATAGATTTCGTTAGTCTGTGTTGATCACTCTCTCTCCCCCCTCAAAATTCGCTAACATGAACAGTAGTAGATTTTCACTATTTGAGTACTGGTTTTCACAAGTCCGTGCTGACCCTTTCTCTCCCCCCTTTGTCGGCACTGTTCATCTGACAGAGGAGAGAGATGAATCTACCCATGACATGAACAGTGTTGAATTTTCACTCTTTGAGTAATGGGAGTGCAAGAAAAGTAATGGTTTTCACTACTTCCTGTTAGTTACTGTTCATGTTAATGAATATGAAAAAACTCAATTTAGTCCATGATATCTTAGTATCTTTTTGATATGTGAACATCCCTTTTGGAGTTTTTGAATTTGGGGAGGTATTTATTTAGAATTTTCCCTAATTTCTATACTTAATTGTCAATACTTAAATTTCAAATCTTGAATTCTTATTAGATCGCATATTTGTTTCTGTACTAATTTAATACAAATTTTACAATTTTTATAATTAAAATGTATTTTTCTCTCATTTTCTCTAGAAAGCATTAAATGAGAGTGAGAATTTAAAATAATAATTCTTTTACATAGTACATATATTTTGTTTTCTTTTTTTTGAAAACATATTTTGTTTTGTTTTATTTTGGGTTAACATACCTTTTGGTAGAAGTGGGAATTTAGGTCGGGCTGGCAGGTTGAGCCCGCGAGCCCGAAAATTCTGATGGGTTTGGGTCTCCAAAAATGGAGCCCATTTAAATTCGGGCTAAACGGGTTAAGCCCGCTTAACCCGTCACCTATTTGGGTTAACCCAACGGGCTAACGGGTAACCCATTTAGCTCGATATATTATTTTAAATAAAAAAATGTCTCTCTCTCTGATTCACCCACTCTGTCACTCACTCTCAGTCTCTCAGCACGAACACACACACACTCCTTACTCTGTCGCTCACAGCATGATCACGGACTCACCACACACACAAACCACTCACCACCACACCACTCTTCAGAATTTGGCTGGCCTTCCTTCACTCCTTCAGCTTCGGACTTCGACCGGCCTTCTTTTACTCTTTGGAACCAGGGACCAAGGTTTGGGTGGTTTAGGAATGAGGGCTTGTGTCTTCGCGGCGTACTACAGCACTACCTCAGTTTTCACCCATCTCCACCAACCACCATCTGCTCTGCTCTGCCTCTACCTGCAATCTTCACTAGCCACCAGCCATTGAGGATTCTGATAGTAAAATCAAGAAGTGTGTTTTCTTTATACCTATTATTCAGTAAAATCTGGTGATTTTGAGGTGTGGACTTTGGGGGGAGATTTCTTTCTTTAGTTTGCTTTTATTATTATAGGACTGAGTTAGTTTTTAATTTTATGTTGCGCATGGTTCACTAGATCATGTACTAGTTTTTGCTACATATATCTTATCTGAACGGTTTATACGCAACCTTATAAAATTTTCATAATAGTTTGATAATCATGTTCATGCGTGAGATGCCTTGACTTGCCTGTGACGTTATGAAATTTTGCTTGTGACTGGTTTTATTCTAAGTGCTTTACTTTAGAATTTACAAGGTTCTTTTGAATTCAGGCATCCAGAAGTTATCAGTTTGCTCTCTCTGAAATCTCGATTCCTAAGTTTAATTAGTGTCTCATAGTATGTTGCTATGAGAATGATCAATTATGAGAATGTGGTCTTACTGTCAAGAATAATTTAAGCTTTTATGTTCCGTTTTATGGCAAAGTCAGTCTATCGGATTGATTCTGCAACTGGATTGGGTGAATAAAAATATGCATAGAGATGGATTTAAATATTTTAGCAATCCTGTAATATGGATGACTGAATTATTATGATCACTGTTTGATTTATTCTAGACTTAAGGTCTTTGTCATTGTCTGATTTTTTGTTCTTAAATGATTTGTTGATAATTGATTGGAGTTAGACAGTTAGTTAGTGTGTGAAGTGATATGTTTGTTGTTTTCTTTCTTCATTTTGTGGTTGGTTTGTTGTTATAAAAAGATTGCCACAATTACAAATGTCAATGATGAAGATAAAGATAATAAAAGAAAGAATGTTGACATCACAATCTCTACAATGGATGTTGACAATGTGACAACACATTCTGAACAAGTACCCACTGAAATTGACTCTTCTTGCGTGCAAAATAAAGATGCTCCTAATAAAAAGGCAAGATCCACCACATATGAAGTATAGAGATATTTTACTAAGATTGGAATTGTTGATGGAAAAGAAAAGGCAAAGTGTAATGCTTGTAGGAAACCATACGTTGTGAGTAGTAAGGATTGTGGGACTTCAACCCTTTGGCGTCATATTGAGAAGTGTAAATTACTCCCAAAGTACAAGGATATCGGTACTATGATGATAGACCAAGCAGGGATTGTTAAAGCTAGAAAGCTTGATCACGGCAAAGTGTGAGAGATAATTGCTTGTTCCATTATTAAACATAATTTGCCTTACTCTTTTGTTGAGTATGATGGTATTCGGAAGTTGCACACATTTTTAAACCCTGAATATAAGAGTATTACTAGAAAAACTATTGTAACAGATGTGTGGAATTTCTATCTTCATTAAAAGGATAACCTGAAGAAGAAACTAGCAATGAGTCCAAGTAGAATATGTTTGACTTCTGATTGTTGGACATCAATAACTTCAGAAGGATATCTTTGCTTGACTGCTCACTTTGTTGATGAGCAATGGAATCTTCAAAGCAAAATTCTCTCATTTTCTAAGATGGTGCCACCTCACACTGGATCTGAATTGGCAAAACAGGCACATCAGATATTGGTTGATTGGGTATTGAGAAGAAAGTCTTCTCAATCACTTTAGATAATGCTTCCTTAAATTTCCATATGCAACGAATTCTGAAAGAGAATTTGAATTTGAGTAATAGCTTGATATGTGATGGGGAGTTCTTCCATGTCAGATGTTGTGCCCACATATTGAATCTCATAGTTCAGGATGGATTGAAAGTGGCGGAAGGTGCTCTGACCAAAATTAGGAACAACATCATGTATGTGCGAAAATCAGAGGCAAGGATGATAGAATTTAGAAAAAGGGTTGACTTAGTTGGGGGTATTAACAGTTCAGTGGGTTTACGGTATGATGTGCCGACTAGATGGAATTTGACTCATGCAATGCTTGAAGGCGCACTTATATATCGTCGTGCATTTTGTAGCTTAGCTTTGAATGACACAAATTACACTCATCGTCCCACAAATGAAGAGTGGTCTAGAGCTGAAGCTATGTGCACATTCTTGAAACCCTTTGTTGTGATAACAAATATGATATCTGGATCATCATACCCCACTTCTAACATGTATTTCACCCAGATATCGAAGATTGAGTTCTTGTTGAGAAGCCATTTGACTAATGAAGATTATGTGATTCGGGAAATGGCTACTAGCATGCTTGAGAAGTTTGATAAATATTGAAGTGACTATAGTGTCATCCTCGCTTTAGCAATTATCTTTGATCCTCGGATGAAACTTGATGTTATCAAGTTTACATTTGCAAAAATTGATCCCATAAGCTCTCAAGAAAAGATTGAAAACATAAGAAGCAAGTTGTATGATGTTTTCAATGAGTATAAAGATAAGGGATCATTTTCAGCCACAACTGTTAGATCTGCATCAAGCTCTAATGCTAACCAGGTGTTAATCATAGACTCAGTTTCTGCCCCTAACCTAGTTGGAGATGGAGTGGATGACTTTAACGTTTTTGATGTAAGTTTGATTGTCATTTTGCCATTTACATGTACGTTTTATTGACACTTTGCTATTTATATGTAAGTTTGATTGTCATTTCTGCCCCCTTTATTATATGTGTGTTGTAGGATTTTTTTTCATTCAAAAGTCAAGATGAGCGAACAATTGAAAAGTCTGAGTTGGATTACTATTTGGAAGAAGCCACACTTGATAATAGATTGGCTACAAGATTTAATGTCTTGGATTATTGGAAAGCTAACTCAGCTCGATTTACATGCCTTTCAAAGATGGCATGTGACATTCTTAGCATTCTAATTATTACCGTTGCCAGTGAATCGGCTTTTAGTATTGGATCTCGAGTTCTTACAAAGTACCAATCTTGTCTTCTTTCGGACAATGTTGAAGCTCTTATTTGCACTCGAAATTAGCTCATTGGCTTCCCTTGGGATGGTAAAGTCTCTTTAAGAAATTTGAGTCCATACTTTAGAGAATTAGAGTAATACGCAAAACAAATTATCCTACTAATGTTGTTAATGTCATTATATATTTATGTGACAGAGGATTCTGAGATGGAGAAGAAGGAAACTGCTCCTGTTCCTGTATCTACACCCTCAGATAATGCTTCAAATGTTGTTATTGACGAATGAAGATTGAGGAAAATCAGAAGCTTTTTGTTGTCCACAACTACGAAGATTTGAATGAGTATTAAGGAGTTTTTTCATATACTCTTGTTCCTTTTAAATTTTAATTATATATTCCTCAAATTCTCACGTGTTGTAGGTGGTTTGTGGTTGTGGAGTTGTGGTTATTTATTTATTTACTCTTCTGAAATCTGATATGATGTTGTAATATTTGTGGACTTGTTATGATTATGGTGCTGGACTAGTGGACTTATTATGATTATGGCATTGTAATATTTGTTGCTGGACTAGTGGACTTATTATGATTATGGTGCTGTAATATTTGTTGCTGGACTAGTGGACTTGTTATGATCATAGTGAGTTTATAACTTTATATTTGTTGCTGGACTAGTAAATTATTTGTCGACTTGTTATGATTATGGTGCTGGACTAGTGGACTTGTTATGATTATCATGGTACTGTAATATTTGTTGCTGCCTTGGGGTTGTCCACTCTTCAATTTTGGAGACTCAAAATTCTGTATCAAGAGTGTAGGATATCAGGTATTAATTCAGTATTTAAGCAAAAAATCCCGAATAGATGATAAGGTTCTCATGACATCAGGTATTATGATTTATGAACCATTTCTTTCTCTTTCAGAAACATCTTTTTCTCAGCCAAGTTTCTCACTTTTCTCTTAACTTATTCATAGATGATAAGGTTCTTCATGAGCTCCAATCTGGCAGTGACTGGGCTAAGGATTCAAAATAGTCCTCAGTTTCACATGAAGTTCGATGGCTGCCAAGGAGTCTTGATTGATAGAGGGCATCACATGTCTGGCGGGCTAGCGGGTTAGCCCGCTAGACCGAACTCCTCGAGTTCGGGTTGCCAAAAAAGGTTCGGGTTGCACAGACCCGAACCGTGCAGCCCGATAACCTGAACGGGCTGGCCCGACGGGTTTGGGCCAGCCCGATTTCCCACTTCTAGATCTAGCCAAGTACCGTCTCCTACACTTCTAGATAATTTATCGATGCTTGATCCACCTAGTCATCCCTCTTACCCAGTTACTTTTGTTCCTTATGATATTCTTGATCCTCTTAATACTTCTATAGACTTGCCCATTGCCCTTCAAAAAGGTAAACGTTCCTATCGTCCTTAAGCCCAGTATGCTTATTGTACCTATTCTATTTCAGCCTTTGTTTCATATAAACACTTGTCTCCTTCTTCTTCTGCTTTTGTTGCATCCCTAGACTCTATCTCTTTATGTAATATCCTGATATTTTTTGAAGCCTAGATAGAGTAGTCAGGATGAACCAAGGGCCCTAGTCTGTAAAAGACTGAGAGATCTCACAACAATTGAAGTAAACTCTGGGGAAGGACTTTGTGCAAAAGAGGAAAACTTCTGTAAAGTTTCACATCAAAAAGTGGACATGTCCGAGAGCCTCAAAAATTCCCATAAAATCCCAAAAAATAGTATAGGGTGTCCAAAATAGTATGGCACAATTAGAATGGTGTTTTGAGGTTCGATGATTTTCTTATGAATTTTTGAAATATTTTCATAACTTTTAGTCGGATCGGGGTTTTGGCCAAAAACTGATATTATTATATATATAGGGACCTCAATGTTCTACACTTGGATTTGGAAAAGTTAGTACATTATTTTAGGGAATTTGTGATGCAGTAAAAATCCAAAAAGAAAACTGGTTATATGAGCAAAAACATTGAAAATGGTAAATCGCTAGTAAAAAAGGGGTTTTAAGGAAAAAAAATCATTTTGGGAGTTCTAGATGTCTATAAATTCTGAAATTTTAATGGTAGCCTCTTGGTATTTTTAGAGAAGTTTGGTGAAGGTTTTGGAATTTTTGGACAAGCACAAACGTTTCTTGAATTTTTCAATTTTTGAGTCGATTCGGAGGAAATTATCGGATGAAATTAGATCAGAGGAGCCCCCTGGGCCTACATGGATGTGGCCCACACCTTCTTTAAGTAGGAAGGAAGATTTTACATGTGGAAAATATGAAAAATAGTATGGAAGGACACTTGTCAAACAAGTAAAAAAGTTTTCAAAAAAATTACACCTTAAAACCTACAAATATTTGCACTTTGACCCATCTACCTTAAGTATAAATACCCCCTCACCCTCCTTCATCTTCCCAAAAACGTGCTCCCCTCTCCCTCTTAAAGAAGTTCCTACCCTCTAAAAGTAAGCCTCTTCCAGAGCAAGTTCGAGGGTCCCGGCCTGGTCTTCGATCTAAGTAAGTTTTGGTTCCTTCTCTCTTTTGAATTTCTTTATTCTTTAGCAGTTTTTAGAGTAGTTATACGGGGAGGTTCTATCCAATTGGGCTAGCCTAGATAGTGAACCTAAGGGGAGGTTCTGTCCAACTATCTTGGTCAAAACAAGCCTTCCTAAGGGGAAGTGCTGCCTAATTTTTCACGACTAAGATAACACTTCTTAGGGGGAGGTGCTGTTCAATTATTTCGAACTAAGATAGCATTTCCTAAGGTGAAGTGTTGTTTGATTGTCTTGAATTGAGGTAAGATTTCTAAGGAGAGATGTTACCCAATTGCCTCGGCCCAGGCAGTGAGGACGAGCCAACAACAGGGACCTGGGCTCAATGGGCTATACATGGTGGACAATAGTAGGGGTAGGGGAAGGATACGGTCTATATAGTAGGGAACTAGGACTCTAAGGGGTACAAGAAGGGAAGGGCTGTAGTATATCGATAGAGGCATACAATAATGTCTTACATTGTGGTCTATGTAGGCATTACAGAGTAGTAGACTAATAGTCTAGCAGTGCCAGAAGACAGCCAGCCATAGCCACACACCACATAGGAGTATATAGTAGCTAGGATCTCTAACCTTAACCTGTATTGCTTTGCTTGTATGCTATTTATTGGATGCGTTTTTACTGTGTTCTAGTTGAGCTCGCATGTATGTATGAGATGTATGACTCCTTGTTGATATGCCTTGGCTATGTGATAGAGGTAGAGTCATGTGCATACTCTCTAAACACAGTAAGTGCTGAGAGAGAGGGCACTAAAGGAGTAGTACGAGCATTACATATAATATGACATGCATTGCATTATAGTGTTACTGGTTATGATTCTGCTACTAAGGTTTCCTAAGAAACCCTACCCTTTCCACAATGCAGGTGAAAGCTTTGTAGGAGGCAAAAGAAGGGAAAGAGCATATGCATAGATATTTATGCTTTATGATTTTTGGCATGTATATATAGTACAACTAGTGTATATTATGGATTATGGTATGTATCCTCTACACATTAATGAAAAGATGTTTATCATTGATGTATGTTCAAAAATTTTCCTTACCATTTTCTGTTATACAGATGTAAAAAGTGGTAAAGGCCACTTTGAGGATAGTAAAGGCGCGAAAAGTGGGATGTGACACTTTACCTACCTCTGTTCACCAAGCCATAACCCACCCTAGTTGGTGTATTGCTATGGAAGAAGAAATGGTGCCTCTTGACAAATCTGGTACCTAGACTCATACTGATATACCTGCTGGGAAGAAGGCTATTGGTTGTAAATGGGTATTCACTATTAAGACTAAGGCTAATGGTTCTATAGAACATTTAAAGGCTAGACTTGTTGTAAAAGGCTATGCTCAGACTTATGATATTGATTACTCAAAGACATTTTCTCCTATAGCCAAATCAATGTCTATTTGTCTCCTTGTCTCTTTAACTGCAACATTCAATTGGGATCTTCACTAGTTAGATGTTAAGAATACCTTCCTAAATGGTAACCTTCTTGAGGAAATCTATATGGATCAACCATATGGCTTTGTTGCTTAGAGGGAGTCTGAGAAAGCATGTTATCTCCAAAAGTCATTATATGGATTGAAGTAGAGCTTGTGGGCTTTGCTTGATAGATTCTGCACTGTAGTTAAGAAGTTTGGATTAAGTCAAAGAAATTGTGACCATTCTATGTTTCACCAGCAGAATGATGTTGGCGGTCTATATAGATGATATTGTTATTACTAGTAACAACATTTCTGGTATTTCTAAATTGAAGGTCTTCTTGAATTCCCATTTTTAAACAAAAGATCTCAGACTATTGAAATACTTTCTTGGGATTGAGGTTGTAAAGGGCAAGAAAGGTATTATCTTGAATCAGAGAAAATATATGCTTGATCTTTTGAATAAAACTGGAAAACTTGGAGTATCACCAAGTAGTGTTCCCATGATTTGTAATCCATTTTTGGATATAAATGAAAACATGTTTGATGAAATTCCTAATGATTTGAAAAAGATAATTGACCTATAAAAAATTAAGCCATTTGCTAATCCTGAATGATATTAAAGGTTGATCGGGAAGTTGAACTATCTAATAGTTACTTGTCTAGATATAACCTCCACAGTTAATGTACTTAGTTAATTTATGATGGAACCAATAATTGCACAGTGGAAGCATTAGAACATGTTTTGTACTATTTAAAAGGGACACTAGGTCGTGGCATACTTTACACAAATCACAGACATATTAAGATTGAATGTTTATGTGATGCAGATCATGTAGGATCAAAGACCACAAGAAGATCTACCACATGGTATTGTGTATTTGTGGGAGGGAATATGATATCTTGGAGAAGTAAGAAGCAAGGAGTGGTGTCAAAATCAAGTGAAGAAGCAGAATATAGAGTTATGTCTCAGGCAGTGCAGGAAATCATATGGGAATTTCAATTGATAAAAGAAGCTAGTGTTGTCACAATACTACCTGCAAAATTGTGGTGTGACAATAAAGCTACACTACATATATAATCAAACTTTGTGTTCCATGAACACACAAAACACATTGAAATTGATTATCATTTTGTCCATGATCACATCAAAGCAAATGATATTACTACAGGGCATATATGCTTGAATGACCAACTAGGAGATTTACTGACAAAGGCACTAAGTAGGACACGGGTTGAATATCTTTGTAACAAGTTGGGTATGATTAACATATATGCTCCAAATTGAGGGAAAGTGTTAGAATAATATAATTAAGGAAATAAATCAGGGATTATATGGAAACGAATCATAGACAAATCAACACACAATTAATTCCCACTACTCCCTAAGCTCCCCTTACATGTGTGTATATGTAGACATAAACTTGTACAGGCTATTACACAAAATGTAAAGAATACATTTATAAAATTTTCTCTCTTGTATTTTGGCTATTTACTTTACAAGATCAAAAGGCAGATGGAGTAGAAGCTAGAGATCAAGCGAGTGACAGAGAGGTGGCTAGTGGTCAGAACTGAATCTCACGATCATGGATGAAAGCATTCAAATCATTTCCCTTGTCTTGAAAATCATGTTAGAGATTAGAACTTGATCATTCCTTTGCCCACAAATGTTATTTAACCGTCGAATGTCTTCATTTATGAAGACAATCTTAGAGTAGATGTTCTTTTTTGTTTTGTTTTGTTTTTTTGCCTTCACTTAGAGCAAATGTTCTTAAAGAGAAGTTGCATGTTCCTGTGTTTTCACCTGATTTATTTTCAATTAGAAATGAAAAATATAATATTTTAAATTAAAATGTAATCATGATATGTTAGCATTTAATTGCATCATCACTTTAATTTGCCAAGGTAGTATTTTCCGTTAATAAAACTAACAACATGAAGATTGAAAGATGAAAAGTATGCTTTTTAAACTTAAGAACCTTGATGCAAACTTAAATGAATAAAAGTATATTTAGAATTAAAATTTAGAGTATTGTTTGTTAGCATTTTATTATGAATTCACCATTTAAATGTGCTAAATTAGCATATCCATATACAATAATAAATCTCAATCATTGTTGAGCCAAGCTAATAGTACAATTGATATGGCTCCTCTCTACTTTTACTGTTCATATGAACATTACCTACTCCATGAACAATGTCAGCAAGATGATTTGAAAATTTAAAATTCTCTCTTTTTAGTAATATGTGCCCTATATCTTATGTATTTTAATCTCTCTTCTACGAGTAATAAATAAAGAAGGTTCATTCTCTTCCTCTACTCTCACTTTTCTATCCTTATAAGTCTCACCCCTCTCTTTCAAGAGTATACCTATATCTCATCTTTCTCAATCCTCCATTTCATCACCTCCAAATAATCACTCCTCCTTCCTTGCTGATATGTGCTAGTAAAGATCTTGTCTTTGTTTTTGGTCTGTTGATTCAGTTTATGCTTATTCATATATATTCTTCATTCATCACAATGGGGGCATGCTGAGAGAATAGTGCTAGATAATAGGATGTGTTTTTGGAGACCGTGAGAACAACGATTTTTAAGTGGTGAAGGTGACAGAATAGAGAATGTAGGCAATAGGAATTATGTTGGTGAGCATTATGATCGTTCTTTCCTCAGAAGATAAAGTCAATGTCATGATGGTGGTGAGGATGAAGGAAGGTCAATGATTGATTATGATGAAGTACAGTGATGATGATTGTAGACAATGGTGAAGCTTCCTTTTCTTAATCATGGGTACTATACTCCCATCAAGCTTCCAAATTTGATCTTCATATCCTAAGTTTCCAACTCCAAAATCACATAGTTTGATTAAGGTCTTTATCTGGTATTTTTTGAAATTACATTGGTCCTTCTCTAGTATTTTCTTGGTTCCTCAAAGTTATTCAAAAAGACCCTTTTCGAATAAGGATGCAAGCAACACAGAATCTTGTATATGGAAATCTCAAAAATTAATAGAGGTAATTGTGTGTTGTAACATCCTTTCTTTTTCCTTGGAGTATAGTGAGTTTGAGTATATACAAAATAAAATGTGCAATTTTAAGAGAAAGAAGCTATATTTTAAGATAAATTTTACTCATAATTTTTTTAAAAAAACTTGTGGGTGTATATAAATTAAACCAACATTTGATAAACTATTTCAATCAATAATTCTTTTAGATTTATATATATGTGGGTGGATATAAGGTGGATTTAGTAATATTATATTAGGTAAATAATGAATAATAATAAGATTTTCTTAAAAAAATTGAGACTAATATATGGATTATTTAGAAATTATCCATATCAAATCAGGTTCTAATAGGTGTATATATAACTTCTAAAGCAAATTCATATAAATTTTATTATTATATATATATGTGTGTGTATGTATTCTAAATTCTCAAGTAGGTGGGACGTTGCAAGTTAATTTCATTATAATTTATTTTATTCCCATAATAAATATGTTAATTATAGTTAATACATTATTGGATTATTGTTTCTTTTAAGCATGTTTGAATGTGTAATGATATTTGATATGAATGGAAGCATGCTTTATTATACCTTGTCTTTATGTTAAGTTTATTGGTGACTAAATATATCTGTCATGGCGGTTGCATTTGTGATAGGTTGGAGTAAGGAAGAAGAATTTGTATATTGAAATCTTTTACCACGTAGTATGTCATCACTCTGTGTACAGTGGATAACACTTGTTAGGGCCCCTCCTTCCATGCTTTCCTTTGGTCGAGAATTGTGTTAGAGCTGGGGAGATGGGACACCTTCTTGGTTTTGTTCTTTTAAGGATGAGAGTCATAATCCAAACTTGAACTCTATATCTTTGGTTGAATGTATCTTAATAACTGGTGAAGCTTAGACAATCCAATTAAATGGATAAGTTTCTATTGAACTGTGTTTGCCTATGGCTTTAGTCCGCAGAACAAGAGTGGATGGTGATATAAGGGAGATTGCATATTGGATAATTATATTGTTTGTTGTGATGAAAATAGAGACTTGATAATGATGATTACATTTGAAATTGTGTTGTATCAGGATCATGATATATGTAGATATATGTGTAATCAGTTCATTCTTTTAAGTCATATATAGTTTGCTTGTGTGTGGTAAAAACTTTCACCGGTTACTGAGACCGTGGCATCTCATCTCTTTATACTAACATTTTTCAGGTGATTGTTCTAATAGAAAACAAGGGAAGGCGCATATGGAGTGAGCCTATTAGGCTCTACCGGCTCCTTTTATGCCACTTTATATTTAATTGCCATTACACTAGGATTGTTTTTCATCATAAAAATTATTTTAGTTAACAAATGTTATTTAAAGCTAAACCCTTAAAAAAATTGTTATTCAAGTTTTGTGATGTTAGGATAGAGTGCTAAGTTCAATAAACTATTTTAAAATTTTCATTTGAAAACTAGTGTGGGCTATATTTGAATTGAACATGTATTATGATTATTTGGATGTTGAACATTTTTACTAGTTATATTTAAGATCCTTCTGTTAAGATTTAGTCTGTTGAATTAAGGTGTTATATGTGTGCAAAATACACTAGTGAGGGAAGCTCATATAAAAAATGTTTAGATTGCATTGCCACTTGAATCGATTCCTGCGTGAAAGGTGTTTTAAGGAGTAGTTCTCAGTTTTGTTTCTGATGAACCTTGCCTCTTGTCATTCGGAAGGAGAGAAATAAATGGCTAGCTATGTATTCTTGGTACTTGTAGAAGCTCAATGAGGAATAAAGATATTTTGCGGGCATGAACCACCACAAAGAACCCCGCCTGGGGGGTATTTGAGAGGGAAGGGGCGAAAATCGAACCATTTCCTAGTTTTCATTTGTCTCCTTTCCTTAGGATTAAAACATGTTAGGCGGCTTGGACTTGACCTGAGCCTAACTTGTTTAAAAAAGGCTGACCAGCTCAAGCTTATCATGATTGTTAAGCTAGCTTGACTTGTTATTATTATTTTTTTTAAAAAAAATGAAGCTGGAATGGCTTTGTTATGGCTTGAATACATAGCCTAATAGTTTTTTTTGGGACATATGCAATTTTTTTTGGCTAAATGGACAAAGGCTTATTAGTTGGTTTATGTGGTAAAAATAATGACTAGGTTTTTCTTTTCTCTCTCAAAATCCAAACAAGCTAACATTCACAATTGTCTTCTTTGTCATGAAAAATAAGATTACCTTCTTCCTTATCAAACTATCAATCCATTGATGCTCGCCGGCCGCTGCATTTCTCCATTCCACATCTGAACTTGTTGGTTTCTCGACCTCCATTATTTGTTTTGTGTCTTCTTCTTCTTTTTAGTAAGGGTTTATATTTTGAATTTTGTCCTCTTGATCCTCGAATGGAGTTTGGAGGAGGAGGAATCATCAATCTTTTGCGTAATATTAACTCTGAATGACTGGAGTTTGTCGATGGAGGGTAAAGGAGGATCCAACATATTAGATTAGCGAGGAAAGGTTTCATTTTTCAAAGAAGCGAGCTTGCTCAGATTCAATTTGATTTCATTATCTCTTATAACTCTATCTGATTTTACTGGGTCACGCTTGACTTGTTTTTTTATCGATTTGTTCTAATTTGATTTGATTCCATTATCTGTTCTATATCCATCTAAAAGTCCTGATTTATCCTAATTTTTTTGGGTTATATGTTCTTATCTTTTACCCAATTTTTGTAATCAATTTGTTCATATTTATATGTTCTGATTTGATTTATATTTTATTATTTGATTTTTTAAAGTACTTTTTTAACATGTTTATAATTTTTTTTAAAATTTAGGCCTCCTTAATTGGCTTTAGGCTAAGCCAAGCTTATACAGGCTAGGCTTTAAGATAGGGTAAACAAATTACAACATAAAACCTTACAAGTGTGTGGGCCGTATCAAATAATAAAGAGTGAATAAAGTATCGTTCCCATACGAGCTTAATATTTAAACTTGGTTGATGATTGATTTTACACTTTTGTGTAAGTTGAATAATCCAATTGAATTCAAATAGGTGAAAGGTAATTAAAAATCAAATTAAACAAACTAACAACCACAAATACAAACAACCAAAATTCACTAATCCCTTACTAGTTTCATAAACCTTATTCTCTTTCAATGTCAATTTTGTTAAATAGATATACATATCTCTAGATCACTTATACTCCTCCCTCAAGTTAAAATTGTTATTCCTAACTTGGTTACCTAAGAGCCCATAATAGTTTAATTTCACTCTAATATGATTATATGGGTCCAATAGGTATATTCCTAACCTATTAGAAAATTATAATAAATTCTAATATCACATTACTCGATTTCATGGTCCAATTAAGATCCCTCTCTCAAAGATAATCTAAATTAATATTAAATTACAAACAATATGTGAAAACAAAGTCTAATCTACTTTTAAGTTCATAGTTACTCTAGATTATAAGACAAACTAGCCACACATGGCTTTATTCATGAATCAAAACTAATAATAAAAAGAGGAAGGAAAGAGAATAAACAATGCTAAGTAGAAAATAGAGATGACAAAGGAGTTCCTTTAGTCCTTTCCCTCTGTCTTTTGCTTGTCTTTTTGGTTCTTTGCAATGAAGATAATCCCCTTTTTCTTCTTTTCTAAGTATGTGCAGTTATCTCCTTTTATAAGACATTAGGTCTTCCTTACCTTCCAAGCATGTACCCTCTTTTCTTTAGGTCTCAAGTCTCCATCTTTCCATTAATTCCAGAATGACAACCTTCTTATCAATCAAGAGAAAAAGGAAATAATATTATGATACTTATAATAGTAATAGTAATAGTAATAGTACTAATAAACTAATTTTTTTTTATTTGAGAAAACTTTCCATAATTATTTTTCTTCACTCCCTAAACTTAAAAACTTCTATCCTAAGTTTAAAAACTTGTATTTTAATTTAAAATCCCACAAATGATGCTCCAAATTGATATTTCATCAAATCTAAAAAAAATCTTCAATTTAGCATAAATAATTTTCCAAATATATTGAAATAATAACCCAAATCTATTAAAAATGGGAAGTCATCACTTTAGCCCCCAAAAAAGGCATGTAATGCCATAGGCTAAGCTTAGGTCACCCTGTTAAGGATGAAGCCTAGTTTGGCCTAATCTATTTCTACCCCTAACTTTCCTCAGTAATTCGTCTCTCCATTGTCTTTCTTTTGGTTAAGTACACAACATTGATTATAGTTTATTTTATATTCTCATTATTGCTAATATTTTTAAATTATTATTATAAATTACATAGCATCAATATCATGTTTGATGATAAATCGACAAGTGATACTCCCCCTGGTTCTAAAAATAAGACTCTTAGACTTTTTTTTTGAAAATTTTAAAAAGTTAAATAAGTTACTTAATTATATAATATATTGTATATAAATAGATTATATATCTACTTATAAGTTAGGAAAAATAGTTTTTTATAAAAATGATTAATGTAGATACTTTAAATTAATTTAATTAGCTTTCTTAAGGAAAAAATTATCTTTCTTAACGCCTCTAATAAAAGTTAATTAGATCTTACATTTATGTCTGAATGTAGTATTATAAGTTTTTTTATGCATAATTAATTTGATCTTTAATAAGTTTAAGATCATTGAATTATCTATGTCTGGAGGAGTCAAAGCCATGTGTATTGTTAACTGCTTGTTCTAATTATATTCAACATACGGACACGTCAGTGGTTCTAAAGGCCACTGTAAGGTAAGGTAAGGTAAGGGTCTCGAAAAGTGGGATGTTACAGATACCAAGCCTATACATTAGTTTATTTTCTTAAATTATCTATATTGATTGCACATATAAAGAAGACTTCCATCAATTGTAATTTTCTTTTGCTAAACCATCAAAGGTAGTGTCAGTTGTACATATATAGCGGAATAGATACACATTTGTTATAAATAACTAACTTATTATTATATTTTCACAATATCCACAAATTATTTATTTGGCTTTTATGCTAAGAATTGGAAGAAATTTCCCATAGAGGAACCCACAATGAGCGAAGGATTAGTCCTTGGCCTATCGGGCTGGGGGATACCTTGCGTAAGCAAA
>JBAGKO010000009.1:447402-460407 GCA_037177275.1 Acacia concinna
ACATTCCAGAAGCATAATCTGAACTTACAAAAATCATAACTCATGCTATACAAATCCAAATCATATGGGTCCAAGCTAATTTTAAATATTTTCATACCATCTTATTCCATATAAAATTTCATGAGAAACTAACTTCATTTACATAGGTTTTCGGGCAAATTGGGTTCTGCCTCCAGGATTTCTTTTCTTGCTGAAATCACAACTTCTAAAAATCATATCTCATGATTTACAGAACCAAAATGCACAAACTAGGACTCATATGAAAGCTTGTTAAGTCCTATAAAACACTGTAAAATTTCATACAAAATGGACATCATTTGCCCCATGAAATATACACACGAGACAGGACACTTATATCTGACCAGAACCAGAATTTCCAGAAACATGTCATAACTTCAAAAATCCATAACTCACAATGTATAAATCAAAAAATCATGTTCTAGGACTCATTGGAAAGCTTATCATGTCTACTATATCTCTGCCAAATTTCACGGGAAAAAGAGTTCATTTACCCTTTCAAAATTCCACACGAATATGAACGCCCCACTGAAATGAACATGAAATTCCAGACTTCACCATTTATGAAATATTCATACATATCTTCGGTTCTCTTTTTCCAAAACAGAGTTCAACGCATGCACATATATATTCACAAGGCCAAACCTACCCCAAATCAAAGTCACGTATGTCTCTGTTTTATTTTTCCATGAACAATCACCCAATTCAGCGCATGTATATATATATGACTAGCATTTCTGTTACCCCCAACCCAGAACCAAGGCATGCATTTGGTTCTAACTCTCCAAAACCCAACCGAACACACATCCAAAACCAAATGGGAAACATAAACCGAAGATGGAAGGGAACTTTAGACTCACCGATGATCCTTCTATTCGATTCCTTCTTCTTTTTTCCTTCGATCTGAAATTGCAGCACTCCTACACAGTTTCGCTGATTTCTTGCTCTGACTCTGTCTTGCTGCTGGCCGAATGGAATGGGTTGAGAGATGAGAGTGATCGTGCTTCTCTGTCTCAGGCTTTGCAGTTCAAAACTGAAGGAAATGAATTAACTCTCTCCCTCAGTCCCACCTCTCCCTTTCCGTGGAAGCCAAATAAAAATGGTTGAATATTATATATGTTTGTTGACCAAAATGCAGTAAGTGGAGATTTTATATTGTTTGTGTGATCCAATTGGTGACCGGGATTGCTTTATACACGTGAAATAAAGAGAAACCAAGGCTGTAACATGTGCAAAGCAATGGGAAAGCCAGCTGCATGTGCGTGGAAGAGAAGAGGAAGAATATAATAATTGGGTGTTAAGGAATAAAATGACTTATCTGATGAAGAATATATTTGCAGTGTATATGAAGAAGAATAATACTTCGTAGTCTCAAATCTTATTCCCCACATTTTTGACTTCATTTTAGTCATCTCAGTTAACCTTAATTCCATAAAATAATGTGACAGGTCAGATGAATTTTCAGTAAAGCCAGTATCTTGACTGTCTCTAAAAATTCCAATCAGACTGTCATCAGTCTTTAAAAAATCCAAAAGTTCTCCCCAATCATTCTTAGTCTTTAATTCCATAGTTTACTATTTTTTTCTAGAATTTCTTTGAATTTATGCTTTTACTCATAAAATTCCAGGTATGAAATTCTTAGAAATTCATTTCTTCATAATTCACCCCAAAAATGCATATAAAATAATAAGATTTTAATCTTATTATAACTTAAAGAATTTTCCCCAAAATTTGGGATGTTACAGGCGGGCGGGTTAACCTGCCTAACTCGCTAGCTCGAACACTCGGGTTCGAGCTGGAGAACTCGAACCGTGCAACCCGACAACTCGATCGAGTTGGCCTGATGGGCTTGGGCCAACTTGATTTCCCAGTTCTAGCTTTTGGTCCCTCAAGTTTAACTCAATTTTAGTTTTAGTCCTTGAAGATGCAATATTTTAGTTTAAGAAATTAAAGATGGCCAACAATTGAGTTAATATGAAACAAATGCAAATAAAAGCATGAAAGAGCAATTTGTTAATGATGATCGTTGGAAATACAAACTGCAAGATGGCGCTAGACCATAGTCTATTTGAGTCAGATTGCCGTGAACTCGAATAGAAGAGTGTAAGTATAGAGAATTGTTGTGAGTAAGAGGATGATCATGCTAGTGCAATTGGATCTACCCATCATCTGCTGATCGAGGATGATCATGCATTCTTGCGGCCCAGGGCATATATGGGGCTACTCTGATCGGGGTGACTTACGCTTTCTAGGTTACTCACTTTCTTTTGTTCTTATTTATTCATCCCCAGTACATATCAATGTATTGACCCTAATGTTTATCACGCAGAGCTACCTTAACATGTTGTATTTTGAAGAGAAATTTATTGAGTTGGGGTCCCTTTTGTCAGAGAAGGAGAAAACCATCAAGGACCAGCAGCAGGAGGTCTACTGGGCTCAATCTATGCAAGCTAACAAGGAAGCTGAGTTAGAAGCTCTTAGGGACGAATTGGCTAAGGCGAACTGCAAAGAGGTTTCCTTAGGCACGGACATGGAGTCTCTAACCTAGTAAGTGCTAGACATTGCCTGTGAGACTTACATCTAATGTAGGAGTTTAAGGAAGGTCTCCACTCCTCTTGGAACCATGACGCTGCGTGTGAGGAGTTTTAGTCTATCTTTGGTAGTGCCTTTTTCCTGGAACCCTTGATGGTGAGCCTTAAGTAAACCTAGAGCTGATAAAAGAATTTGATGAGCCGACAATACAAATGGGAATTACTCCAATAGTGTAGATCTTACCAGGCTCGACTAGGGTCAATGGGTAGTAGATTAGGGCAACGCCCCTTAGAATTTGTCTTCCCCTTCTTTTTTTTGTACGCCGAAGTTTGGGTATGGAAATGCTAGTCGTTAATGGTTTTTTTGAATACTTTTGATAACTTTCATGGGTGGTTTGGTTGCCATATCCGGTGCGTTGGCTCACTCTGGAATTTAATATACTTGATAGCTTTTGTGTTCTTTGAGCGTCTTAGCATATTCCATAGAATTTACTCCATCTAGTTTTTAATGATTTGATAATCCAACAGCGTTCATGTAAGACTTACAATGCGTGTCCACTTAAGGTATTGTTGGTGAATGGGACTAAGTTTTTGAGATGAACTTTTACAAATTGATTTGTGTAGCTTAATTTGAGACGGATTGGAGTTAGACCAACGATTTGGGCTTGCCTTTCCTACTGGGATCGTATGTCGATTTACTAGGGCTAAACTGACAAATTGTTTGTAAAGAGGCGTAGCTTAACTCTTCGAATTATGGCTAAGGGGGCATTCTTATAAAATGAATCTAAACAGTTATAACTAGTTCGAATTTATGAGCTGGTGTTACTAGGTTAGGTCGATGATCACAATTTAGGACCATTTATGTGACAGAAGAGTGTATAATGCTTGAGCTTGGCGAGGCTAGATAACATGAGGCTGAAAAGTCGTCTATGGCATAGAGAGGCCCATCTTACTAAGCTAGGTTGAAAAGCCAAATTCAAAACTACAAGGCTAAAAAGCCACTAACAAACCATAAGGCTAAAAATATCATCTTACTAAGTTATATTCAAAAATCACTAAAAAGCCGTTGATGTAATGAAGGGCCAAGAAGCCATTTCATGAAGCAAAACTGAAAAGCTATCTTCATTAGAGTGAAAGTCATTTTTACAATGTGGGGCTAAAAAGCCGTTTACATAATACAAGGCTGAAAAGCCAATATTAAAATGTAATTACACTAACTTAGTCATCGAGCATGCTTGTCGGGTGTTGATGAGTCCAACGCTCTGAGCTAGATGTTGACAGAATGCTCGCCGCAGTGGGTTAAATCAACTACCTTGCATGACTTGGTTTGGCAGGAACCCTGCTAGTTGGGTGAGGTCATAGACATGTTTGCCTTATTGGGGCATGAATCCTCTTAATATTAGTGAGGCATATAGCTAGAGTGATGTATTAACAATTGGGCACTTAGCCTCAAGGGCGTGTGGCCTAATGGACACGTGGCCAGTTAGGCGTATAGCCTGGTGGGTGCATAGCTTGATAGGCACATAGCCAAATGTAGTAAGTCTCTTGCAAGTTAGTTGAGACATATAAAGGCAATAGGTAAAAAGATGGGGATCCGTTAATTAGACTTACCTTGCGCAACCATACCATATAACTTAATGTATCGATCTTAATAATGGGTAGTATGGGCATATGCTATCATGTGTAGGATCTTTACCCATGTTGTTAGTCACATTTTCATTATCAAAATTTCAGCAAAATAGTTAGAACACATATTATTTTAGGTGGATTGTATTCTAGCTTTGCGGGATGGAGCATCCGTTCTTGTCTTGCAGCTGTTACGCTCCTTGTCCCATTCACCTATAAGGGCCTTCATAGGTGGGACCGAGCTTGCCATCTCATGCTTCTTGGGTGTTTTGAAAAATTTTTTGTAGCACCTAATCCCATACTTGAAATCATCTAGCTGCACATTCTTGTTATAATACTTGTCTATTTTCTGCTAGTAGGACCTAAGGCAAATTAAGGCATGTTTGTGTCGCTCATCGACTGGGTCCAACTGGTCAGCTAGGGCTTGCTAGTTAGACTTTTTGTCTACCCACGCATAGCATAAAGTGGGTAGTCCAACCTCAATTAGAATAACAACCTCGCTACCATAGACTAAGAGAAGGGTGTCTCGCTAGTGGGAGTGCGTGACGTGGTCATGTACGCCCAGAAGACCGAGGGTAGTTCATCAGCCCACCTTCCTTTGGCTTTATCTAACCTCTTCTTGAGTGAGTTTATAATAATTTTGTTGCTTGACTCAGCTTATCCATTAGACTAGGGGTTTCGAGGAGTAGAAAAGTAGAGTTTGATTCCCTAATTCTGGTATAAGTTTTGGAACCTTCATCCAATGAACTGTGATATGTTATCACACTTGTAAACAACATTTTTCCATACAAATTTGATAACATCGGTTTCTTGTACTTGTACAAATGATCCATCCTTGATCCATTTGGTGAAGTAGTCTATAAGTAGTAGTGCATAGACAACCTTCCCAAGGGTGGCAGGAGCTTGCCCACTATGTCCATACCCCATCGCATGAAAGATAGGCTGAGGCCAACGCTTATAGAGTTTTTGGAGGTTAGGGAGTTAGGTTTCCAAATCTCTAGCACTTATCACATGTCCTAGCCAATACGATGGAATCCTTCTATAAGGTTAGCCACTAGTATCCTGATCAGAGGACCTTTCTGATAATGCTCTTTGCACTGGAGTGATATCCACATTCTCATTCATGAATGTCTTACAATATGAACATAGCCTCTTGTGGCTCGAAACTTCTCATGAGGGGTCCTGCATAAGATCTCTTGTAGAGTTTTCTATCTATCACTCAAAACCTAGCTGGATGTACTTTAATGCAATAGGCTCTAATGCAGTGTCGGCTGGCCGTTTGGATGGAGGATGCTAAGTCAGCTAGTGCGTGTGCCTCCCTATTCTATTCCCTCCCTATTTGCGTTATTTGGAGCTCGTCAAATCTTTAAATTAAATCTGCAACTAAGATGTGGTAAGCTTGCATGCGAGAGTCCCTTACCTGGTAGGACCTTTCTACCTGCTTTGAAACCAGTTGCAAGTTACTCTTGACTTTAGGCCGTTTGATTCCTATTTCCTTTTATAGTTAGATGCTTATTATCAAAGCCTCTTATTTGGCCTTGTTGTTAGTTGCCTTGAAACCGCAATAGATAGAGCATTAAATCATGTATTGGTATGATGAGATTAATACTACAACTAGCCCGGTTCCTTTTATGATGGAAGCTCTATAGACATACAGAATCCACTTGGTGATATAACTCTTCCCTTTTATGGAGAGCAATTCTTTGGATACTTCAACTTACATTTCGGGGAGGAATTGGCCACAAAGTTTCTCAAGACCTGAGATTTAATAGTTGTTATAGGCAAGTACGTTATGTTAAACTCACTGAGTTCCACCACTAACTTGACTAAGCTGCCAAATAATTCAGGCTTGTGCAATACACTTTTCAGTGAGTATGTCGTGACTACTGAGATGAGATGACATTGAAAGTAGGGGCATAGTTTTTTGGAAGCTGATACAAGCGATAGTACTAGTTTTTCTAAATGAGAATATTAGGTCTCTACATCCAATAAAGCTTTATTGGTGTAGTAGACTGGTTGTTGCTTCCCTTGTTCATCTCACACAATAACTATACTAACCTTTATTGGTGTGATAAAGGTTTTTTGGAAGCTGATACAAGTGATAGTACTAGTTTTTCTAAATGAGAATATTAGGTCTCTGCATCCAATAAAGCTTTATTGGTGTAGTAGACTGGTTGTTGCTTTTCTTGTTCATCTCACACAATAACTATACTAATTTCTTTGAGAGAGACGACCAAGTATATTGTAAAGTTTCTCCTTACCTTGGCTTGGATAGAAGGGAAGTATTGGTTAGGTATTGCTTTATCTACTGTAAGACCCTCTCAAATTTGACGTTCCATTTGAAGGTCATGTTCTTTCTCAAAGCATCAAAGAACAAGTGGTATTTCTTTGACTACCTAGAAATGAATATGTTGAGAGTAGCAATATTGTCGGTTAGTTTCTGAACATCTTTTACACACTGGAGCAATGGTATCTCCAAGAAAATTTTGATCTACTCAGGGTTGGCTTCGATTCCCTTGTGCGACACCATGTAACCTAAAAACTTTCCAGAAGAAACTCTGAAGGAGCATTTTTTAGGGTTGAATTTCATTTGTACTTTCATAGGAGCATAAAAGGCTTGTTTTGGGTATGATGCGTGCTGATTTTCTTGGAGAGACTTGACGAGCATATCGTCTATGTATACTTCCATTATCTTTCTAAGTAGTCTAGTGAACAATTTATTCACCAGACATTAGTAACTCGTTCTAGCATTTTGGAGATTGAAAGGCATAACCTTATAACAGTCAGTCTGTTAGTTTGTAATGAATGTGGTTTTCTCTTGGTCTCTGGGACTCATCATATTTTGGTTGTATTAAAAAAAATGCATATATGAAACTCAGAAGCTCATGGCTCGAAGTGGCATCGACCAACAAATCCATGTGAGTAAAGGAAATGAATCTTTGGGGCAAGCCTTTTTTAGGTTAGTGAAGTCTATGCATACTTTATGTATGTCATTCTTCTTAGGCATGATGACTACATTGGCTTAGCCAATCTGAATATTGAACCTTTTTGACAAACCAAATCTTGAGGAGTTTTTGAATTTCTTCATTTATGATTTTGTTTCTTTCTGGGGTAAACTTCCTTCTCTTTTGATTTACCAGTTTGTAGGTAGGATCAACGTTAAGGTAGTGTATAGCCACCTTTAGATCTATCCTTGTCATGTTTGCATGGGACTAGGAAAAGCAATCTATATGGTTGGCTAAAAAGGCCACAATCTTAGATCCCAGTATACTTTCCTTTTTGGGTATTTTAGGTCAAGGCTGATTTCTTCTAGTTCCTTCATTTCAGTCTGACTGGGTGAGTCGATTAGACCCTATAATTGCTATGCAGCCTGTTCTTTATATAGTTTCAGTGTCGACTGATAACATTCCCTGGTTGTCCTCTAGTTTCCTTCAATCTGTCTTACCCTTAGGGGTTCTAGAACTTTATAACTTGGTCGAGCATGGATAGTACTGCCTTTATCTGGAGTATCCACGGTCTACTCAGCAGCGTATTGTAAGAGAACAGGCAGTCCATAACCTGATACTTGATGGGCAAATTCATACCAATTGTGTAAGTCAGAAGGGTCATCTTCTTTATGGTATGATTAGGTGCACAATTGTTGAAGACTAGAACTGAATGTGCTCTAACTATGAGATTCTATGCCCCTTTCGCATACTGTTCCCATATAGACATTATTTACTAAGCTACCTGGATCAATTAACACGTTTTATGTCAAAATTACCCAAATAGACAGAGATTACCAAGGTGTCATCATAAGGGTAGTCAAGCTTGTAGACTTCCTCACTAGAAAATGTAATAGGTCTATTGCCATTAGTGGATATGTTTGACGTAGTGGGGTCACGGTTATTGTCTCTGGGTAGACTGTGAGTATGGCGTTTGGTGGCCAAGTAAGTGTCACCACTAATTTCTGATCCTCTTGAGATGCAATTAATTGTTTTAGGGTTGCACAGAGGGTCTGCAAGCGATCGATTGTTTTGGTTAGGTTGGTCGACCCTAGGCGTTACTTTACTCCCTTCCTTAGCATGTACATCAGTCACCTCATGAAAATCACATCATTTAGATTTATCACTTTGATCTCCACATCTTGGGTGGCCACTTTACTTTCCTTCTCAAGTTTGACATGGCTTGGACAAGTTCCCTTGCACTTACGGTGAAATTATAATGAAATTATAATCTTTTAATCTAGGGAGGGCATCTTTCATGGTGGGATGGTCCATGTTGTTAGACTATTGCTTATCTCGATGAGTGGTTGGATAGGGCTCGACCTTTTACCTCAATTAGGTCACCTAAAACTTTGACTCTATTTGTCAGTTAGTTCGTCTGATTCAAAACAACGCATACATTTGTTGACATCATCTTCCTCCCATTTGATATGGCCCCAAGTCTGAGCTAGTACTTCTTCTATGAAGCTATACATGTATTTGGTTAGCTCTTTGTAAATATTAGAGTTAGGAAGCAAACCTTTCCTGTAGTGACATCGCAACTTAGTATGTTGACTTTCTCTTTATTAAACCTCCTGAGGAAGTCTTGCAGCGACTCGTCTCTCCTCTGTATGATTTTGTGCAGATCATTGCGTTGCTTCATGAGCTTGCAGCTACTAGAAAATTGCAACATAAAGGCATCGTTTAGACCTGTAAAATAAGAAACTGACTAGGATGGTAAGGAGGTGAACCACTCTAACACTAGTCCAACTTGGCTAGACCTAAACCCTTTGCACATGCATGCCTCTCGTACGTCTCAGGGGATGGCAACGGTGTGCATCTTCTGTCTGTAATGAGTCATGTATCTATCTGGGTCCGTGGTGTTGTCATATAATCAAAAATTAGGGAGAGTAAACTTTCTAGGCATGTCAACTAGGGTGATGTCTTTCGTGAAGGGCAAATCCGTGAAGCTCCCATGCTCACTCTTTTTCAATAGGGTTAACATGCCAAGGATCCTAAGCACCAATGCTTCTTCCTCTATTCTGGGGGTAAGTCTACGATGGCAAACAGTAGTACGTCATCAATAGGATATGGTTTTTCTTGGAATGACCGTTAGGCTCTGGCCGCTTGAAGCCTACCCCTGTCTCTTGGTCTTATTGAGTTTGTCTATTTCACCAAGGCCTCTAGGAACAACCACCTACTAAGAGTGCTTTTTTAGGGGTTTTGTTAACTAGCCCATTAGGTGAAGGGTCCATACATGAGAAGTCGCATACTAGTGGTTGATGGTACGTGCCTAGATAGGTGCGAATTATTGGTGACAAGCGAGGCTTGAGATGCAAGCCGCTCCTTCAAGCTAGAATTCTCCCTTTCCAGCCTCTGGAGACTTCTTGTTTAGCAATCTGAGTGGCTTGTTGCTTTACCATCTTAGCCAGTTTCACTACAATAGGGGTATGATCTTTAGGTTGCACATAACGCTTTGGAGTCTTCCTATCTTATTTAGAGGAACAGTAAATGTATGCAGATTTTAAAAACCGTTGTTGTTGGGTCCCCACAGTTGGCGCCAAATTGTAGATGCAAAATTTTGGTTTAACAAAATTAAAGATGACGGTTACTAACAACTGAGTTAATATGAAACAAATGCAAATAAAAAGCATGAAAAGAGCAATTTATTAATGATGATCACTGGAAATACAAATAGCAAGATGACTGTTATATTGTAGTCTATTTGAGTTAGACTGCTGTGAACTATGATAGAAGAGAGTATGTATAGAGAATTGTTGTGAGTAAGAGTAAGGATTCGTGTTCAATGTATCTTTTCTCTCTTCCACTGTGAATCTAAATACATTGTCCTACCCGACAGTTGCTAAAATCGTGGGGGGTAGTAGGGTGAAGGTGGTTGTTAGATTCTAGGATATGTCGTTTTGACTTGGCCATATTTGACCGTTCTTCCCTCACATCTCCTATCTTTCTGTCACCATAGACACGTGTTCCCAAAACTCCCCCGAGGGAAATAACTCTCCTATCTTACCGTGTTAGACTATCGCTTCGGGGTGGATTATTACTGCGACATGCCTTGGGCTATGTTGGGCCAAATTATTTTGTTGGGCTAGTCTAGATGTCTAGGCCTATAAGATGATTTTGAGGGCCCACAATCCCTAAAGTTTGAAACAGGTGGTTTTAGTCCTTCAAGATCACTTCGTCTATAGCAGTTAGTCCCTGGAGTTTTAAAATGACTTTATTTCCTACCTTTGATGTTGATAATTTATCTGATGTGGCATTAACACTATTAAAGTAGCTTATGTGACATGCTTATTAAGACAATTGACATGACAAATGATACTATTTTGGTCAATTATAAGCTAAACATTGAATTTAAAAGAAAATAAGAAGAACAAAACCATGTCATTATAATTAACCCAAATAATGTCATTTGACATGTTATTTGTGTTAATAAGTATGCCATATAGGCTAATTTAACAATGTTAGTGCCATGTCATATGAATTGATAACGTCAAAAGCCGGATCAAGTCATTTTCAAATTTTATGAACTAATTATTATAAATAGAGTAAACTTGATGGACAAAACCTACCTGTTATATTAACTTTTTATTTTGCTTGTGTGTCTATAGCGAAGACAGATAAATGAGGACGAGTGATTGCATTAGTAGTTAATTGCTGGTCAAGCATAAGATGAACGAATTAGGTACGAAAAGCAGGAATGCCTAAAATGTGGAAGACACTTGGACACATGACTCATGACTGACGTATACTTTGGATTTTGATCACAATAAGCAAAATCAATGATCGGATAAACTTGGCATCACTACTTTGGATTTTGATCACAATAAGCAAAATCAATGATCGGATAAACTTGGCATCACCGAAGAAACACATTTATTATTATAGTTGGCCTCAATCTAAAACATGTTCCAGATAGCAACTCTCTTATTTGTGCTTTCATAATTTCCTTCTTAATTATCAGACATTACCTCATGACATAATTTTCTATATTTAACTAAATTCCAGGTAAAATGCTCCATCGCTAAAAAGAAAAAAAATGATTGGACTTGGACACTCTCGACTGTAATCGTATATTTAGATGAAGAAAAAATTAGAGGGGAAAGAAAATTAAAGGAAGAAACTCTCAAAAATAGTAAATTTTTTTTTTATCAATTATAAAAATTTTTAAACCTAATACTTATTTTCTTCTCCTTTATTCCCATCCAAACATAACCTAAATGTAATATAAGTGCCAGCTAGATTGTGAAAATTGTGCTCATTTCACAACTCAAATTTGTGAAGCAAAAAGTTGTGAGCAAGATGTTTTCTTTTTTTCTTTTAAATAAAATGATCAGTTAAATTAAACGAAGACAATTATACAACTACAGAAAATGAACAATATAAAAATTGTACCCATGATTTTTGTACAGAGAAAAGGATGGTATGAGAAGTATATATATCGGTCAAACTATAAAAAGTTTGTTCCAGGAAATATAAACAAAATAATCAGACAAATTGAGCTACCTTGTAATACTAAAATGTATTATTATAAGAGAAATCAAAGTTTCGTCATTAACAGTATATTACTCGAATTTGAAGACTATCGGCATGATGTTGGTGCACTCGGTCAAATATTGATTTTGCTGCCTAATCGTGGGAATACAGTATCAAATAAAAGGCACTAAATTGGCAAACTAAATATGACTTTTATTTAATAGCATCCACTTCTTGCACGCCAAGCATTTTAAAATGGTGTGTTTCACGTTGCCAAAAAAAAAAAATGGTGTGTTTCACGTTGCCAAAAACAAAAAAAATGGTGTGTTTCACAAGCCCAGCTTCTTATTCTATCCTAAGCCAACAACAAGAAGAAACCCCAAACCGATCTGTCATTCTCTTTCAAAGAGGGGCCACCTCTCAAAATAAATTTAATTTCACCCACCAAAACCAATTTTTTCGATGCTATACAATTAACCAATATATTATCCTTAAATGAAAAACACCAAACCATAAACACAGGCATCAAATTAGAAAACGCATGATAAGAAAAGTGGGCTTGATCCAAAAGGAAATAAAAGACTGTAAAAATGGATGGATGCTTTAATATAATCAAACCCCATTAGTTTATGGTAAAGTACTGTGTTGTACAAAATAAATATGAGGGAAAAATTGTCTATAAAAATAAAACCACTTGGTGCGGATTTTGGAATAACGGTAAAAGTTGGTTTCTAACGTGATATCATATACGGTGTATTGAATAAGTATGAGATTGAGAATAATTTTATCTCATTTTTTCACTGTTTAGGAACCCGGACCTGACTGATTGGTCCAGCCAGGGAATTGCCGAACCGGTGCCCAAATCGGTCTGGTCCGCTAGGTCAAACCGGTCTACCTTTTTTTTTTTAATAAAATCATTTTTTTTTAACTTTTTCTTAAAATTTTTTTATTAATAACCCTGAAATCTTCTCTCTCACACCGGTTTAGTCTCGGTTTGGCTCCAGTTTGACTCCGATCTGAACCACTAACCCTTGACCCAGTACCCTGACCAATTTAATGACCGGACTGGGTTTCAGAACCTTGCATTTTTTATGAGCGCTCTGTCACACCCCGGGAATTGAGAAGTCCCACATTGGGCGACTCGGGGAAGTCTTTGGGCTATATAAACGTGGGCGTTGCGCACCCCTTTGACTGCAGTTTTGGGGGAGAGGGTAATGGCCCCGTGACAAGTGGTATCAGAGCCAAACCGAGGTGGGACTCAGGAGGTTGGGGCCCGTCCGGTGGGACCTGTCCCCAGCGAGGTCGCTCGCGGATTGGCCGAGGGAGCTATCATGCCCCGAGACTTGAGAAGTCTCACATTAGGCGACTCGGGG
>JBAGKO010000009.1:479769-492596 GCA_037177275.1 Acacia concinna
TGATCGACATTTTATTAGGGAAAAAGTTGAAGATGCGACTATATGTCTTTCCTACATTCCTACAAAGCTACAACTTGACGATGTGCTGACCAAGGGACTACATGAAGATGTATTTACAAAGTTTATCCTCAAGTTGGATATGATCGACATCTATAATTCAACTTGAGGGGGATTGTAGTAATTATAAATTTAATAATTATTATAGAATTATTGTTATTGTTATTAGTTGAAAAATATTAGATACGTAGTTTTACTTTTCAAAATGTACAGTAGTATAGGCATATCATGCAAATCTGTTACAACATATTGCTTTCTTCTGTATCTACAAATACCCTCTCAATCAATGAATCAATCCATCGGATTCTATTCTTATCTCGGCTACAGCCATCAAATTTTTTTATAAAAAGCTGATAATAGGAGATTTTTAACAGTTCAACATCACCTTGTTGATTTCACCAAAAACAAAAGGTTGGGACTCCAAAAATATTTCCCCAAATAATCTATTTTTATTAAACAACCTAATAGGAAAGGTTTCTGCTAATATGACTTCATGGGAAGGGTTCTTCTATACATTAGACTCAGCTGGGGTGGATATGTTATGCATCCATAAGTTCTTCAATAGCTTCAGGAAAGTTCTGAGAACAATAACAGCTTACAGAAGAAAATCCTCTATTTCTGATGATAAATCAGTCTAAAATAAGTTTTGATGAAACTGACATCTCCTGAGTTTTTGAAGTCAAAGAGATTTAGTCAAAAGCTGCAAAAGCAAATGCTTAATGCTTATGCTTTATCAGATTATACCTATTACCGTGCGCAGATACCCAACTGCTTGGCAAACGTGTCCACAATTATATCCTGCCACGTCTTTGCATTTATACTGTCATGGAGACTAGCATTGGCAGCTATACCAATCACAGTCATGTTCATCGTTCCAGCACTTGTATTCGGAAAGATCATGTTGAATCTAGCAATGAAAATGATTGAATCTCATGGGGTTGCTGGTGGGATTGCAGAACAAGCTATATCATCAATAAGGACTGTTTATTCATACGTGGGGGAGAAGCAAACACTGAACATATTTAGCAGTGCCCTTGAGAAAACAATGGAACTGGGAATTAAATAGGGTTTTGCAAAGGGTCTCATGTTAGGAAGCCAAGGGATTGTATACATTGGTTGGGGCTTTCTGGCTTGTATTGGTACTATTTTGATCACTGAGAAGGGAGAGCAGGGTGGCCATGTATTTGTGGCTGGGTTAATCATCCTCATGGTGGCTTGTAAGTGAATCTCTCATTATTGCTGTTCATGTCATATGTAAGATAAAACTAGGTTACTCTGCAATATTTATTATCATTGGGTATTGTTTCAATGTAAATAGCAGATGGTTCACAATTTTGATATTCTGCTTACAAATGAATTTCAGGATGGTGTTAAGTACGCTTCCACATTTAACTGCCATCAAGGGGCATCTGTAGCTGTCAACCGTCTTTTTGAAATGATTGATAAAATGCCAGCTACAGATTCCGGAGACAAAAAGAGAAGAGCTTTATCATATGTGAGAGGTGAAATTGAATTTCAAAATGTATTCTTTAGTTACCCATCTAGGCCAGAAACATCAGTCTTGCAAGGGCTTAAATCTTACAATTCCAGCAGGCAAGAGAGTAGGTCCTGTGGGGTTTTGTGGTTCGGGCAAGTCCACTATCATTGCTTTGGTTGAGAGGTTTTATGAACCTGTTGCGGGAGAAATACTCTTGGATGGCCACAAGATCAACAGACTTGAGATGAAATGGTTAAGATCTCAACTTGGCCTATTAAATCAAGAACCTGTTCTTTTTGCCACAACCATAAAAGAAAATATATTGTTTGGAAAGGAAGGAGCCTCCATGGAAAGTGTGATAACTGCAGCTAAAGCAGCAAATGCACACGATTTCATCATCAATTTACCAGATGGATATGAAATCCAAGTAAATTAACTGCATATCATTATAGCTCAGAAGAGTAGGGACTAATAATTAGTTATGATAGGAAAGGAGCTTCTAAGAAAATTGTGTTATTATGCTTTGCTTTGACTGAATCATTCTATCATTAACCAATATGGTTTTTCCTAGGTTGGGCAGTTCGGATTTCAATTATCTGGAGGACGAAAGCAGCGAATTGCCATAGCAAGAGCTTTGCTCAGGGATCCAAAAGTTCTGCTTCTTGATGAAGCTACTAGTGCACTAGACACAATCAGAAAGAGTGGTACAAGCTTATGGCTAAAAAAAAGAAAGAAAGAAAGAGTGGTACAAGCAGCAATTGATCAAGCTTCTAAAGGAAGAACTACAGTCATAAATCATAATTGCTCACCGTTTGTCTACAATACAATCTGCCCACATTATTGCAGTTCTTCAAGCTGGCAGTGTCATTGGATCAGGTACTCATAATGAGCTCATGGAAATGAACAATGGACTTGGCAGGGAATATGCAAGGATGGTAGAGTTGCAGCAAGTACGAATAGTGAATGAAGATTCCAAAAATTCCAATATTGAAACAGAGGGAAGGAATCTCCACCAGAAGATAAGCATCCCAACGAGCCAAGTCAATATCAGATCAAGCATTCCAGGCAGCCCAATTTTAGATCCATTTCACCATGCTCCTTCCATGAGCTCACCCTACTCCTTCTCCATCCAATATGATTCTAAAGATGATTTTACTGAAGATTTCTTCAAAATATCAACTTATCCAGCTCCTTCTACTTGGCGTTTGTTGGAGATGAATGCACCTGAGTTGAGAAGAACAGTGCTTTGATGCCTGGGCCCACTAGGCTCTGGAGCAGTACAACCAATAAATGCATATTATGTAGGGATACTTATACCAAATTATTTTGACACTGAAGTAGCTAAGAACAAGTCCAAAACTGCAGTCTTGGCTCTTGCTTTACTGGGAATTGCTTTTTTTAACATCCTTACGAATATTCTTCAACACTATAGTTTTGCTGTTATGGGAGATAGATTGACTAAAAGAGTACGAGAAAAATTACTAGGAAAATTGTTGACTTTTGAGATAGGGTGGTTTGATGATGAAGAGAACACAAGTGCAGCCATTTGTGCAAGATTAGCCTCTAAAGCTAACGTGGTTCGCTCCTTTGTTGGAGATCGTTTGTCATTATTGACACAAGCAATTTTTGGATCTCTCTTTGCTTATGCTCTTGCACTGGTGCTTGCATGGAGGCTATCCTTTGTGATGATTGCTGTACAACCATTAGTCATTGGGAGCTTTTATGCCAGAAGTGTCTTGATGAAGACGATGGCAAAAAAGGCCTGAAAAGCACAAAATGGTGAAGCTGTAATAAACCACAGGACCATAACTGCCTGCAGTTCTCACAAAAGAATGTTGGCCCTTTTCAAATCCACCATTGGTAGGTCCTCACAAGGAGAGCATTAGATAGTCATGGATTTCAGGCTTTGGCCTTTTTTGCTTACAATTCTTCAACACTGCAGCAACAGCTTTAGCTTATTGGTATGGAGGGAGGCTCTTGATTGAAGGGCTCGTAGAACCAACACATCTTTTTCAAGCATTTTTTATATTGTTCTTATTATTGCAGAAGCTGGAAGCATGACTTCTGACTTATCTAAAGGAAGCAATGCAGTTCAATCGGTGATTGAAATCTTACACAGGAAAAATGAGATCGATCCGGAGAGCACAGGGGAAGTAAGTATAAAGAATAAAATCAAGGGTGAAGTGGAACTTAAAGGTGTTTTCTTTGCATATCCAATTAGACCAGAGCTGATGATTTTTAGGGGTCTGTGTCTTAAAGTTGAGGCAGGCAAAACCGAAGCACTAGTGGGACAAAGTGGTTGCGGTAAATTAACTATTATTGCTCTTATTAAAAGGTTTTACGACCCAGTGAATGGAACAGTGAGCATAGATGAACAAGACATCAAGTCCTACAACTTGAGAGAGTTAAGGTCACATATTGGCCTTGTAAGTCAGGAGCCAACCCTTATCGGCGAAATTAATCAAGAAAACATTGTCTATGGGAAAGAGCATGCAACTGAAGCTGAGATAAGAAAGGCTGCAGATTTGACCAATGCTCATGAATTTATAAGGTACAAGAACCATACTTTAAAAGTTAAAATGTTCTTCCTCTTAGCATTATTAACTGTTAGTATTTTTGGCATGACAAGGGAATGAAGGATTGGTATGAGACATACTGTGGAGAAAGAGGGGTCAGCTATCAGGAGGTCAAAAACAAAGGATAGCCTTAGCACGTGCGATATTGAAGGATCCAGCAATTTTATTGCTAGATGAGGCTACAAGTGCACTTGATAGTGTGTCAGAGAAGTTGGTTCAAGAAGCACTGGAGCTGGTAGGAAGAACATGTATAGTTGTCGTTCATAGGCTCTCTACTATTCATAAATCAAAGTCTATTGCTGAGATTAAGAATGGTAAAGTTGTAGAACAAGGCTCGCATGATGAACTAGTTTCTCTAGGACAAGATGGAGCATACTATTCTCTTGCTAAACTTCAACATGGCAAATCTCTTAGCAGGTAAATCAAGGTACTTGTAACATAGAATAGACCGTTTGTCCCGTTAGACCAGCTTGCCAGCAATGTGATTATCAAAAATAACTGCCAAGTTGCAGTTTCCTGTTGTGAATACATTCTCTTCTTTGAGGAGTATGGTGCGGGAAAATGTAATTTTAGTGTGTGTTTTCCTACCTATTACGGACACTAAATTATAATCTTCTCGTTTTAACCTAAATACTTAATGGCATAAATATCATATATTATTTGGTCAATCCAATAGCAGTTTACTAGTAACACTCGATAGAAATGAACAAAAGTAAAGCCCACTCAAAATCGGACAAAAATCATGAGAAAAAAAATTAAATAAATGAATAAGTATATATAAATTGTAAATTTCTTTTTTTAGGTACAATAAAGGGAAAAAGATACAAAAATATAATTAAAATAGATAAAAAAAATAAATTTTACAGTTATTAATTAAAATACTGAAGGTATTAAAAAAACAAGTTACACTATTTTTATCAGCATCTAAAGTTCCTTCAATAGAAATATACTTGTGCATGTGGGGAAAAAATTGTATCAACATTAATTACAAAATATAAGTCCCTCTGACTTTTTTTTTTAATTAAGAAGCACCTCTGATTTTCTTCCTACTCATTAAATATCCCCATCCCTATTTGTTCAAGTTAATGTGCATTAATTATATCGAATCTGTTAAAAATAATCCTTAGCAATATAGCATTTCAACACTCCAAAACTCTTACACGTTGAGTTGTTAACAGATACAACAAGAAAAAAATTCATACAGCGCAAGTTAAATCAAATCCTGAGAAATTATAAACCAATCGAAGTACATAAATAAATAAATAAATAAAGTGGCCCAAACAATAATCTCACTTCTAAAAATCTAAAGCCACTGACACACAAATCCAGCCGACCATCCCTAAGACACTTCCGACTCAGTTGGAGCTACCCTCTAACAACGTGATAAAACTTAGAACATGATTTGCTGACTTTTTTTCCACAAAAAAAAGTCACAAATTCAGAAAAATTAAATTGACAAGAAGACCCAGAATCAGAAGCGCACAATAGCATTCAGCGAGTTTGGGTGCGCCGGAGACGATGATGGCGTCCGTGTGCCCGAGTCTGATGCCTTTCTTCCCAGGTTTCGTCCCTGTATAATCGACGGGGACATTTCCCCCTCCCCACAAACTGTGTCGTTTTGTGTACCACAGCAAGATTTTGTACTTCACTGAAGTCCTGAAATCTACCCGAAAATACGTTTTATTGTCTATTTTCTCCGTCCGGTTAAGTTCTCCACCGTGAATCTCGATGGAACCCGGCTTCTTGGCATTCTTTTGGTGCCCCTGGTAGAACCCATCAACAGTAGAATTCCCAATCGGCTTGGTACTATTCCGATCCAGGAAAATCCCGAAGGTGACGTTGACGGGGTCGTACTGAATCCCCTTGTCCTTATTTCCGTTATCGAACCCCATCGTGAAGACGATGGTGGAGTTAGAAGGAGCCTTCAAGCTCTGATTGAGAGCAGGAACGTAGAAGTACTCAACGTAACATTTGGGTTCGTTGGCTCGCAAGCTTAGCCAGAGGAACAAGGCTGTAAGGCCCAGAGTGATTATGAAGCTAAAGCAACACTTGCAGCACGATCCTCCTCCGGACTCCATTGTCTTTCTTTCCCGGTGACCGGCGCGACACCAGCACTTCGCTGCGGCGGCGATTTGAAGTGTGGAGCAAACAGCTCAAAGTGAGCAAACAGGTGGGAGCTATGAGGGTTGGAATTGGTAGATTTTATACAGCTACTCAACGAATTTCTTTTATGAGATAAAAATAACCTCTCAACGAATTAACGAATCCCAATTTCGTACAGTTGCTTTCCTCTTGATGCCTCACCACCGTACGATCTATTAGTGGATAGCGATTGAAATGGGATGGAGTTAAATTAATAATTGAAGCCGATTTTAAATCGATAAACTGGGTTTTAACTTGAATGAAGGAAGTTTCCAGGAATGATTCTTTTAACTCGGTCAAGTCGTCGTTGACCCAAATAGCCAACAAACATTAGTGATGTGAGATCTTCGAGCGCGTTGACAACGGCCTATAGCAAAGCTTAGAACGCGCCAGTGAATTTAATTGGGTTTTCCTGGAAACTCTGTTTTTCTTTGTTATTTTAATCAACATTTTTCAAAATTCTTCGCAGTAGAATAATGCTCCTACTACTAGTAACATTAAGGTAACAGCCTTAAGTGTTGGCGAAAAAAGAAGAAGAAGAAGTAATAACCTTAAAATCGAAAAAGAAAAGAAAAACGACAAGTTGGACAATTGTTCTTAAAAAACGATTCACATGGGTGATATCCAATTTGAGAGTTCCCATGCTAATGTGAAAACGATCACCAAATTGAAATTTTGGCCCCAACCCATTGGGCCGAACTGTCCATTGTTAAGCTATAATGGATCCCCAATCTTTTATTGGACTCCTAATCCATTGAGATTTTCTTTTGTTTTTTTACTGACATAATCATTGAAGATGATGAGAAGATTCTTAAGTGTTGCATTTTTCTTTTAGGCCATTCCCAAAAGTCTTGCACCAAGTACTCTGTCTACTGATATATGTCTGTCCCCAAACAGCCGAAGGCAAAGAAATTCTTACATGAGTTAAGCATATAAAGTTACGTTACGTACAGTTGAGTCCCTCCAATCTTTAATATAAGATGTTGTAGGGTTAGATCTGAGGAATATAAGAAAAAAAGATAAAAAAGAAAATAATGCATAATGTCTTCAAGATATAAGTAATACTTTCTTTTAAACTTAATTCACTTCTACTTATGCCTATCTTATAGAGTGCAGGTTGGATTAACGGGTGAATTTCTTAGAATACAACGAAGACCCTTAAGTGTAGATTGCACTCCCAAAACTCAATCAAAATAACAATGACTTTTACAAAATGATAATTTGACTTTATCTTTGTATGCACTTAAGGATAAAGGCAATGCGTTTGATCTCTTGTGTGATTTCTAATATTGTATATTGTGTGTCTGTCACAAATGAAGTGATGTTGTATGTATTAATAAACCATAAAGTGATGTCTTGAAGTAGTGTCTCTTGAAGTAACTTCTTTTTAATTAAAAGTCATAACTATATGTTGGATTCATGAACCTCATATGTCCATTCATGAACCAACATAACTTAAATAACCAACATCTATTTAAAATGACTCTTCCATGAAGAGTTACGTTTTTATAATATGTAGGGTTATCATCAAAAACCAACACAACATTTTATCAAGAACATTTAGTCATAACAATTCATATATGTCTTTAGGAATCAAAAAGATATAACCTTGATGATCATTACATAAATTCTTTAATTTACAAGGACAAAACTTTTCCACAAACACGTCTTTTCATTTTAAAATATTCCAACATAAGATCCAATTTAATGAGGAACCAAAGATATTTTTATGACAGCTTGAATACAGTATAAATAGGCTGTTTTTATTTTTTGGAACAGAAATATGAGTATATACAATTTGACTGCACTTGAAATCACCAACCAATTGGCAGTGAGATGAAGATAGGGTTATACAGAGGAAGGGTCAAGTTAACGACAGAAATACAAGGGAAACTTCAATTCTTGAATAATGAGAAGATAATTAATTAAAGCAGGAGTGACCAAAGTGGTCGTATCAAACATCCCACTGACGAAACAAGATAATGACAAGGACAACGATAGACGAAAAGTACAATAAATAAAACATGAATATGGTTGGAATTCATACTTGGGATTTGAGATTTAATTAGAGGTTAGAGACTAAGATTACTTTATAGATCCTTTCCTACTAAATGGTTTTGAATTTAAGCGCTGGTTGATTGGAAAGCGAAAACCAGCATGGTAAGTGGTGGGACTGCAAGTCATAAGATACAAATTGTCATTTCAATAGTACTCCCTTATGACATTATTGTAAAGACCTAATTTTAGAGTTGATATACAAAGGGAATTAATGAAAATAATTAAGATACTTTAGAAAAAAAGATGTTATATTAACTATTGCAACTAACTTTTATAATATAATCAAATTAAGTAAAAAACAGAGGGAGTATACAAGATGAACAATTTGACGACTCATAATTCTCTAGTATAGTTCATATATGTACGAGACTCATATATATATATATATATAGTATAACTTTAGAGTTTTATAAAGTGAATTTAATATTAATTAAGACGGAGAGTAATATATACATATACTCCGTCTGGTCTTAATTATAAACGCTCATTAACTTTTTTTGGAGAACTTTAAGAAAATTTTAAGAAAGCATATTACATTAATTTAATACATTAAAATTTGTTATTTTTCTTCAAATTATGTTGTTTGACTTATAAATTAATATATAATGTAATAAAACATAATATATAATATGATTAAGTAATGTAATTAGCTTTTTTAAAATTGCCTTAAAATTTTTTAAAAAAGTCAGCGGCCATTATAATTATGTGAGAGTATATAATTAGCTAAGAGGATACTAACATGCATGGATCAAAATGCTAGAAAAGCAAAAATAGTACTGAATTACGTTCGTTCGTCGATGATATATTCTAAAGGTGATGAGTTCAATCAGTAGACTGGCAGGGAATAAATATAAAGAGGAAGATGAAAAGTGTAGTAGCTAGGGAAGTTTATATAGTCATATAGTTTCTATTCCTAGAGAAGGAACCTGGAGAGGCCCACTTTGTCACCCAGTTCCTTGACATCTTTATCGGCTTGCTGTTTGTATTCTCTGAAACTGAACTTCCTGTACAGTGAAGAACCATTGTGGGCATGGCTCTCTATCACTGTGTCGTAGGAGGGGCTATAGAAATATGCCACCGAATACCTCTCTTCCTTCTCTGCCGCTAACACCCTGTGCTTTATGCTTTTGTACACTCCATTGCTCGCCGCCTGCAATTTCATTTCATTCAACAAATCCAAACCCTAGCTACCTAATAAATCAATATAATTTGCATTATTATTTAGCTACGGTTATTTGTCTTTTTCTAATTACGACATCTATCTAATCCAAAATCTAGGCTTGCACGAGAATTGAAGGAGTACTAGTACTATATATGGTGTTTTGGGCGCATTCGCATTTGTGAGGCAGAGACACAAGATAGAGAGTGCCCAGTAGTAAAGGCATGTGAAGGTCTCGTGGGCGATACGCCCTTACTATTATGGCCTATGGCCTTAACACCATTATTGGCTAATAATTGTTCTTTCCACATGTTTAGTCCTCCTCCTCCTGCCTCCTCCTCTCTTGATATGACTCGACCCAACTTGTTAAATTTTTACTCGTGATGACGTCTCGATATATATATATATATATATATATCAATTTAATTTTATTGATTACTGCAAATATCAGTTTTAACTAAACAATATTGCAAACCTTCATTGAATAAAGCATTATATATCGTTTCAATTGTAACCCATACTCTTCTAATCATTAATTTAAGACATGTTTATTTAATTTAATTCTATTAAAAAATTAGTTAATTAATCATTGGGTAAGTTACGATAATAATTCTATTAAATTATTATCGTATTTAGTTATCATCGGGTAAGTATTATCAATAGGCCGGATAATTTTGAAAAAAATTATACATATATGGAGCATGTCATGTATTTATAATCAGGATCAATTCTATTATTATATCCTAATTATAACGGCTTATTGATTTTTTTAGAGAATTCTAAGAAAGTTAGTTACAGACATTTAAATATATCATTTTTCTTTAAAATATATTGTTTGACTTATTGATTTTTTAAAAAAATTATTTAAATGTCTTAGAATAATGTAATTAACTTTCTTATGATTTTTTTATAATTTTTTTAAAAAGTCAACGAACCTTTATAATTAGGACTGAAATGAGTATTAATAAAGCACAGAAGGCAAAGTAGTAGTTTGCAATTGAAATTCTTAATTGTAACTGTTAAAATTTATATTTGTGATTTTTTTAATCTAATTAATTATCGTTAAATTCATAAATTGATCTTTTTGGTGCTTAAACGTCACATTCCTTTTACTCATCCTTTCTATAAAAGGTCCATCCATTGTCCTATTCAAGTTATACATATATATATTATTTATGCTTGAACTTTTTTTTTAAATAAAAAATATCACTCGAATTAGACAGAAGTCTATCTTTTTTCTAACCTCAGAAAAAGTGTGTGTGTGTGTGTGTGTTAATTTAGATCCCTTAATTTTATAGTGTTTCTCTAGTCTTCGAATCTTAGTATCATTAGTTTCAATGATAACATATATACAGATATAGAAATTTTAAACATTAAAATATTCACAACTATATATTGATATATTAAAATTAATTTTTTTCAAAAAAAAAAATGATTGCCACGTAAATTCATCATTTGAGACTAACGATGTTAAATTAATTAAAGTTTTTAAAAGATAATTAAAAATTGAATTGAAACCTAGTATAAAGTAATTAAAAATCAAACATGCACTTAATTGCCATCAAATTTGGATGAGTGAAAAGAGGCAAAGAGAGCATTAAATACTCCTTCCGGTGGTTAATAGACCTAACAGTTCTTAATATATATAACTAATTATGAAGCTGTTTTTGTCATAAATATAAAATATTTTTTATGTTTATAATAATTTTTCCAATTTGCTCATATTGACGTTTCCTTAGCTAGTCAAGTAAAAGAGAGGTAAAATGAATCAAATTAAAAGACGATGATTATGATGTTTTAGAAAAGGAAAATACTTAGATTAAGTTCTTTACATCCATTTCATTAAGTTCAATTCTCTAATCACATGTGAACATGTCATTTATTGTATTTGAGTTTATAATTAAATGATAATAATTCAAACATATGACACATGGTTATATGTGATTGGAGAACCTGACGAAATGAATGTACATAATTTTATATAAGTATGGTCCTTTAGAAAAAACATGTCATATATATTAACTACTTCAACTAACTTCCTTAATCTAATTAAATTATGCAAATAGGTCTTAATTATATATATATAGATATTAACAACTTTTATATATATATATATATATATATATATACCTGGAATAAATCACCAATATTGACGAGTAGGGCTTGAGGGTTAGGTTTGATGCCACACCACTTTCCATCTTTTAGCAACTGCAATCCGCCAACGTGGTCTTGATACACAATGGTGAGGAAACTTGAGTCACTGTGAGGTAAGAGTCCAAGCACTTTTGAAGCCACTGGGCACACTGGATATCTATTCAGTCTCATAAAACTTGTGTCTTCCAAACAGTTCTCCCTGAAATACCCACTTTTCACCTTCACTTCTTCGCCTAGAATCTCTGCCAATCTTTCCGCCAATGAGCCAGCTTTTGTTGCAAAACACTTGAGGCTTGATCTAATTCATTAAATTAATTTGCACACAGATTAGTGTCTGTTAATATAACAACACAGATAATTGGTCCATGATTTCACTAATGGATACATATATAGTCAATAACAACACATACTACTTCTTCACACCTTTTTTCTTTCATGCATATAGATAATTTCATTATAGTACTTTATGTAATAGACAATTCATCTAGTCATGCCCAATAAGTTTCCTAGATAATGTCACATTTTATCAGTGAAACAATGAATTGATTAGTGTTTAAAAGACATCATCTAGTGATGTAAAGCACAGCTAGATCTCTGAGTCTTAAGTTTAAACTTCAAAGGAGAAATTTGTGTTGAGAGTGACACTCACAAACCTTGAACGAGATGCATATGGTGAATAATATAATGATATAAATGAAAAAGACATCTGAAAATTATTATCAAAAGTTTTAAGTGAATTTATAAGGGTAATCTAACTCCAAAAATTATTATCAAAAGTTAAATTAAAGCTCTGTATATATGATAAAATAATTTGAATTATTTGTGAACAAAAAACCAATTGACGAGCCAAAATCTACACAAGATCAATGCATGCCTTGCGAGTTCATGGAGATTTTGAAAGAGCATATATTCAGATCGCAGAAAACACAGAGGTGTCGACAAAACAAATTAAAAGGGTGCCTAGAATCAAACAATAACTGTCTTCCCTTTCTTTCTCTTCTCCCTCTATCTCTCTCTCTCTATATATATGTACGTACTCTCTTAAATTCAAACTCATAAATATATGCGTACGGACTCTCTCTCTCTCTCTCACACACACATGTATATACCTGAGATGGGTGTGGTGATCCATGCTTGATAAATCAGGAAGGAAGACATGGTAAGCTTCAGACCATGAAAGTTGTCTGAGAGAAGTAGCAGAAGG